>JAYMFT010297131.1:0-10291 GCA_038088735.1 Panulirus argus | reverse complement strand
TATATATATATATATATATATATATATATATATATATATATATATATATATATATATATATATATAGCTAACGGGATAGCCTTGATTATGACTTCAGCTGCCCGTGCCGTCTCAGCTAACATGAAAAAATGGAATCGGCTGAAAATACACAATTGAACTATTACAGATATTACAAAACTGTCATGTCATGATTCTAACTAGTTAGCTAATCAATAAAGAGCGTAGGGTCGAGTTGGGCTTGATATTTCCACATTTGGGGTAGGCTCATAGTCATAGGTGAGGTACACCTTGTTAGCCAGGGTGGCATAAATACGGGAAGGTTTATAAAGTAAGTACTATGGTTATCACATTTTGCACTTAGGAGAACATAAAGTGATGAATATTTGCAGTAATGTATTAGCTGACATTCCACATAGCCTAACTAAAGAAGAAACATAGAAGTTCACTTGCTTAGCTATGCATTTGTTCATGGATTGCTTATGACGTTCACAATGGTGGGTATAGGGCTGTTTTTATATCTGTTTGCACGAGTTCAAATTTGGAACAAGTCGATTTTAGTGGCGTAGGGAGGTCCGTGGTGGAAGGGCGTTAGGAGGAAGAGATCTCTGTGAGCGGGAGTGTGTTAGCATTTTACTGCCAAACTGCCGTGTGAGCTGCCGGTGTTGGTCGGAGTCGATGGAGAGGTTCGGTTAGACGAGGGCCTCTTGGCAGGTGGTGTAAGAAGAGCACTGGGTAATTTTGCTTGCCCTTTTCTATATTTTTTCAAGCTGATCCCTCTATCTGGCTGTTAGTGGGGAGGCGTAGGTGAGCTTAGCTAGAATGAAGATGGCATAGACATTCCTGAGCTCCCTTGGCGAAGATACAGAAGATATGATTATAGTACTGACATGACTCTTCCCGTTTAAACCGTCGTCTATAATGACACAAAGAAGTTTAAAGTCTCTGACTACCTGGAAGATGTCAAGGTCTAGTGCAATGTCAGGAGGCAGGATATTGTCTGCAACCATGTTGATGTGCATCGTCACATTCTTGGTGTGGTTGATGGTGACGTCGTTGGCCGTAGTCCATTCCTGAAGGTTCATGATGGGCTGGAGGGCACCGAAATCAGGATATTTGTTGATGATGAAGATGCCAAAGGAGGAGGAGTCTACGTACTTCCAGTTGTGTCCCTCAGGACGTCACTGGGTAGTGAGGTCGATGTGGCTCACCTAAAGCAGACGGCTTGATGTCACCTGGTCTGGAATTCCACCAGCAACGAGACGAGACGCCCACGTAATCCAAGGTCGACGGCTTTCTTTATCATGATGTTATGGTTTACTAAGTCGAAAACCTAAGTGAAGTCTACGAAGGTGAGTGCCAGCGAGGTCTTGCACTTCTCGAAGTTGCGGTTGATGAACTCTAGGAGGCTGACAAGGCAAAGTGTGGTGGACGAAGGCATCATGTTTCCAAACTGCTAACGGTCTACTGATTCAGCAATGTTATCATACGCCCAATAAAAACATAAAACTTTCTCACATTAAGCTGGTCATTGGAGTGATGGCATCAGGGCGTAAGCTATGCAGAGACTGGTGGATTTGGGTAGTGGAGTAACATATGGTAGGGCATTTAAATGAAGCATTAATTGTGGCTGTCAGGGATGAAATTAATTCATGGGAGAATTCCTTATAGAGTCTCACTAGAAGGTCTATAAGATGTGGTTGAGCGTTTGGTTTTAAGGCGGTAATAATTAATATCTCTTTACTTTTTTGGGGGGAGATGGGGTTGCTGGTTGTGTTGGGAGGGAGGTGATGTCAAGTTGTGGTAATCGTTGGCAAATATTGACAAAGTGATTGTTATTTTGGTGTGTCTGTTTGTCTGTGTTTAATACGTCATTCTTTCTAACCGCCTGTATGGTTAAGTGCCGTTTTTACTTCTTCATATATCAGCGTGCAATTGAGTGTATTCATTTTACTCTATTTCTGTCTATTTAGGGCAAAGTGAAATGAATTACATCAAGAAGTCTTGTTTTTGCTTGCTGCACACTTGAAAGAGAATCTCAGCTTTTCAGGTCTAGTGGAAGTGCTGAGCGGTCAGTCTGTGTTACGTTGTATGACTGGCTGCAGCAGGGCAGGCAGTTGGTGAGGGAATGGTCCACCGTTGCTGCTATATATATGGAGAGGAGATCAGAAAATCAGTGTAATGTTTGCATACTATAGAGAATGGGAAATATAATAGAGTATAGTGCCTTGGAGCTGCATTGTCTTTTTTTTCTGATTGGCTTTCAGAATCTGAGATCCTTGGGTACAAATCAACTTCATTTTCTTGAGGACCGTAGCTTCGGGCAAAAATAATCAGCGAAGGTCGAGAGACCAGCTGGATGGTTTTATATTAGCTCTTCACCATAACTGTCCAATGAGAGAATGCAAGCTGCATTATTATGTATGGCCGATACAATTACTCTATTTTTTTATTGATTACTAATATGACATGCGCAAAACATGACCAATTATCATGGTAGCTTAATTTCAGTGAGATAGGGCGTAAGACTATAATGCTCTTATCAGAGGTGGGAGCAAGCCGACTCCGGGCACAACTGTAACATTCATGTGTCAGGACATTAAGTTAATCTTATTGACGCCAAATATGATTAAGCTTACGTATAAGATGCACCTTTTCAGTAGATTGTTTTTTGTGAGTCGATAAACTTGTTGCCGTTCTATTGGCATGCAATGTCTTTATCTCTTATCACTTCCCCTGAAGCCACGAATATGCCGTGCTGAGCAGTACTGCTTTTCACAGGCTGTAGACCTGAAAAGGTTGTACTGTTTTCCTAGTGGAAATTATCGTGATGGTACTTTTCTGCTCATTGTCAGCAGCGACCGGGTATTACCTTTAATTTACTCTTTTACTTGATCACGATTAATCCTTTCAGTGATTTAATTAGATATTAGGAATTATAGTTTTACGTGTTCGAATATTAATGACTGCATTTAGTAATCTCAAATAACACATGTGGCGGAAACAGGATCCATTCATGCATATATTTCGACGTAATTGATTTGTTCCGTGTATTGGTTCGCTCTTTGTTGTGCACCTTATCATTTTTTATCATTCTAGCAAAGAAAACAGTGATGAAATCGCCCTCATTTCCTTTTTCACGCTTTTACAAATTATGGGAGAATGAATTATGTCACCCACTGCCACCATGGCTGACAAATTTCCTCTAGTAACATTAAGGAAATAAAGATTTCAAGAGAATCCGTATGATGTCTCTTGCAATTCGATGGTGGGTGTTTTACCATGTATGAGTCCACAGATAATCATACTTCGCTGTGATCTTGATATCATGGTATTAGAACCCACTGATTTTTGTCACTTAATGGATAACATTACCTGAGTCTTTGCTATTCCTCGTCGACAAAGCAGCGGTGGTCATCCCATTACCCAGTGGTAAGACAATCGTAAGCTTTTATGTTTTTTTATTAAGGATATGATTTTCATATTTCACTAATATGATTTAGCTATGTTCTTATTCTCTAGTTACCATATGAATGGTACGAGACCATTGGCTAGGCGTTTCCCTTGCTGATGGGCCCTGAGTCGATAGGGAGTGATAGTGGGTGGGTAATGTGCCGGAGTGTCCCAGGGAGCTAGTAGGGGTTGAGGGGAAGTAGTGCTGGAGAGATAGAAACCAGAATTCCCCTGTGCAAGAATGAATGGGAATGGAGAGATGGCTGCACAGGGGAACAGTTGCTTTAGAATCCGTCTTTAGGGAATTACTAGAGGTCTAGGGAGTGATACTTGAAGACTGTTAGGGAAGAATACCTCTACAGAGGTGAGTGGAAGTCAAGGGTGAGTGGCATTCGAGCAGTGTTGAAGCCCTGCAATCAAGAATAGGTAAAAGTCTAGAAGGAGTGGCTTAAGTAAAATTTTGGCCATGATTCTAGTCTCGATGAACGCGTCATGGCCCACGTCATTTGGCTCACACGTATCTACTTTACGTCAGTCTAAGATGTACTGAATTCGTGTTTCTTTTTTTTTCATTTTCCCATATTATACCCTCATATACATTGAAGATGTCAACACAGTAATGACAGTGCGGTAATCACATTATAAACGACCCGATCCACCAGCCGTGGGTACTCCCGGAGACGCCAATAAGCTCAGCTACGTATGAGCGACATATTTTCTCCAGTGGAACTAAGAGCCATTCACAGTCGATCAAGGCAACTGAGTAATACAAAAGTAGTGCCTCAGTGGGTCTCTTCTTGTAAGCATTATAGTCTTATGTAAATCATTTGTTTGATTACTGTTTACAGGTTGTACAAGATTATGTTAAAGAGAACATTATATATCGAAGTCATCATTATTGAGTTTTACTGTAAAAGAAACATACATTTTCGGAATGAGTGTATTGGGCAAGATAGAAAATAAAAGACTAGTGTACTCTCACGTTGAATATTATATTTTTTTCATTGTAACACCTAGGACATAAATTCAAAGCAATAGAAACGTGAGAAAAAAATAGAGAATTACATTGTAATAGAAGCCACTTAATTTTTTTTCCACAGATAGACAAAATATGTCCCACTCTCTTCAGTATGTAGACTGAGAACGGCTTGTTTGACTGAAATTCAAATTACTCATAGCTCTACATGGCTGTAGTATTCAACTGTACTGTAACTCAATGTGATAACAACGAACCTCTTCCATATAGTGATACGGAATACTACAGGAAAGTAATTTGCAGACCGGCGATCACGGATGCTTCATCAAAGAACTCAAAGAAATGTATTTACTTGACGATCTACTGCCCCACTGGACCAGCCTTGATTGTACAAGGACAAACGTCTTTGGCGTAACTGGAGAACTATAAAGCTGGACTGAATAAAGACCTAATGATGGAATCGACGGAGGCACCAAAGAAAATGGAACAAGAACTTAATAAACTATAACACTGCTGGTCACATTACCTGCAGGACAACGGACGTTCAACCCCTGAAAAGACCGCACCTCAAGTTGGAAAATCCAATTCTTAAACCACTTTCGCGGGAGTGAAACACGACTAGGGTTGAATTTCAACTGAAATAGTAGAAGAATGAATCGCTGGAGTGGTGGATGGATGTTGCTATACGCTCCTTTGGAAAATATGAAATATTTAGGTAACCAATATTGTTCATGCACAGAAATGGCAAATCTATGAATGCTGTGTCGTACGTGAAAAGTGTTCTGAAAAATATATTGCTCTTTTACACAGATGTAAAGGCGTTTGTTTATTTGATCTATATATAAATGGTGAACTTCGACACATTTGTGATTATTCATTCGCAGTCTGTTCGTTCAGTGTGGGTGTCGTGTTAATGTAACTTAGGGACGAGGAATCTTGTTGGGTGGTAAGAATGGTGCATTCGCCTTATTCTGATCTGTCGGCTGGGACCCAGGTGATGTCTGGAGAGAGTTCAGAGGATTAGTACACCAAGTGCCTCTTTAGTTGTAGTGTAAGAGGGGCTGAGGATGAACTGGCATTTCATTTTCTCTACCTTCATTTGTAGTCCCTTTGTGTAGTGGATGATGGGAATCTAGCAAGGAAGGATTCTGGGAAGAATGAATGTTGTGTTGCTGTTGTTGATATTAGATACAGAGAATTCAAGTCGACGATAAGTGGGAATTTTGATGATCATGCTGATATGCTCCCTCCAGCTTACTTTATCATCTAAATTGACACCAAGACCTTTGATCTACTGAGTCAACCTAGAGGAGGCCTGCGTCTAGTGAAACAACTGGGGTTTGGACATACGTGGAAATGAAGCTGATGTGCATGACCAAGGTCTTGCTTTGGTTATAGTGGTGGGGTTCACTGTAGTCCAGTTCTGGAGTCTGAAGAGCGTATTCTGCAGGACCATATAGCTAGTAAAGCTGCTGTCAAAACTGATATCAATGGAAGAGACGTCAACTTACTTCCATGGAGTAGATGCCCTGGTCGAAGTAGTTTTTATAGGGAAGGGAAGGCTAAGGTATGGAACGGAAGTTGAGAGATGGTGCCTCAGAAGCCTGTAGCCTGACGATACCTTGTGACGACGTTTGCAAGCCAAGGAATGAGAAGCTTTCTCAGCCTTAGGGTGATGACTTTATTGGTGATAATGTGGGTGACTTGGCTGAAAGCCTTAGGAAATTTATTGAAGCTGAGAACCACATATATCTTGCGCTTTCTAAGCTGACTTGACAAGGATACTAACAAGGCAGTGTGTGGTGAAGGAGGTCTTCATATCACTGAACTACGGCGGATCTATGGAGCTTACAGTAGCTCTTACAATACTCATTAAACGCAAGGCATTCACAGAACAAACTGGGGATAAGGGGGCCTTGGTGGTGAACCTTAACTCAGTGGGTAATTGGGTATGTTGGCTTGGGAAAGCATAGTAAGTCGTGAATTTTGCATTATATCTCAAGTGATTGAGAGAAACACTGACATTGGAGAAGAGAGGTTTGGGAAGCTGCGAGAGAACTTGTAGAGTTCCAAAGGGAAGTCAGTGAGTGAATGGAATCGTTTAACCATCAGATTGTGCAACCATCTTGCAAACTTTTAATTTTTGCAGTGAGTTCTGGCTTGAGGAAGCTGGAAAGCGAGCTAGGCGGCAAGTGTTGGTAAGACGGAGAAGTCCCTGGCAGAGAGATAGTGGCGGAACGCTTGTCAATAAGCTTATCCGCTTCATCGTTGGGGACTTGATTAACGCAGTGGAGGGAGGGAGTCTGCTTGATCATACTGCTCAGCTCGTACAGTTCCCGAGACTAATGGCTGGTGTGTGTGTGTGTGTGTGTTTGTGTATGTGTGTGTGTGTGTGTGTGTGTGTGCGTGTGTGTGTGTGTGTGTGTAGAATGAATACCTATAAGAGAAAATACTTTGAATTTTTTTGATATTTGTTATTGTCAAGATGAACTTTTTTATTTGGCGGGCTTTCAGTGTAACATCAGAAAGTATACGAACGTTTTCTTTTGGCCGTAGCTCACAAGGTTACGTCTGTCTACGCTTACACATAATGGATTAGTAAGGCTACTTGACCATGCAAGGAACCTCACATTTATGACAATTGAGGTATCATGGCCAAGCAAACAATTCCATGTAATGAAGGCTTCAGTCACGGACAAAAGTTCACATCAAGGCCAGGCCTTAATTGATATATAGAGAGAATTATGAAACGGAAAAAGCAAATAGAAGGGAAAGTGATTGAAACACCTGTCCTTTGAGATGTGCTAGGTCACAGTTATTGGTAAAGACATGAGAAGGTAGAGAGTTCCAAATCTTCCGCGCGTTGGAAAAAAAACAGCTACCAAAATGGTCCACCCTTGAGTTGCCGATGGCGACAGAATAATCATGTGACGCAGCAGCTTGCCAAGTATTGCGGGGACTAGCTAGTAGTGTGGGCATACAAACAGCCAGCTCTAGGAAGCAAAATCAAAAGTAATACATATAGAAGAGGAAAAGTGAACCAACATTGCGGCGTAGGGCAAGGGGGTCAAGTTTGGAAGTTAGCGTGGTACAGTTTATAAGGCAAACTGCTTTCGACTCAACTCTGTCAATTAAGGATGCAGAGCCGAGACGGCACGGGCAACTGAGGCCCTAATTAAGGACAACTTATTAAAGCTATATATATATATATATATATATACACCCTTACCTGAGCCAGGTACATATTTCATCGACCAACACTTAGGGATAAGGGTGGATGAACAGCTGGGTTGATTGTGGACAGATTACTTCAACTAGGATTCGAACTTTTGCGCTCGACCCCGGGGGGCCCGTGAATGCACCTTGGTCAGGAAAGCTGACCGATACACCACGACGGTCAATATTAGTAGCCTCATACACTGAGTTTCCAAGGTTGCTTGGTCATAATAGCAGCCCGAGAGTTTGGGCTGGCAGTGCTCCCTGGCCATGTTATTAGCCCCAGATTATAGGTAGGTAAAGTTTCTTAGACGTTTTAACATTCTCATATCACCAATCATCAAATCAGCTCTCAGTCAATAACGTTTGGGTTCTGATAAATCGTGTACCTCAAGGAGCATCATGAACACCGCAAGGACTTTGGAATGATTAGAACAGGTTAATAATTTTGAGAAGTATATGATGAATCAGAGTTTCTTATGCACCCTATCCCGACAGGAAAAATTTGTTTCATGTATATACTCTTTTCATATGACTCAAAATGAAATTTGGATCTCTTTTTTTTTTTCCTTTATGATTCATCTGTGAAAAGTGGTATGTATACCAAGTTCAAACACTAATAAAAGGTAACGTAGTCTTTTTAGTAGTCAGATAACACTTTTTATTTTAATATATATCATTCTGATTTTAGTTCAGATTCATATGGATCAGGTAATTCATGGTAATGTTGTCAAGCGCAGGAGAATTGGCTCTGTGGAATATCTGTGGTGTTGTAAAGACATGCTTCTCACTGATGGTGCTTTTACTTTAGCGTCTCCTGATACAGGTCAGTAGATAGAGGAAATCTTTCCAGGGTTCATGCGCGCTCCTAGCATTACAGGCAGTGGACAGATGGGAGAGAATCTAGACGCCCTCCGATGTTATGTTTACTGTAAGTACTTCAAGTTGGCTACAGTGATGTGAAATTTCTTATATTTCCAGGCATTATGCAAAATTTAACGCGTCTGTATTTCCAGTTCCATTTTAGCTCAGCCACTGGCTCTATATCCACGACTGACATTATTTGCGCTTCCTTAGCTATGTGAAAAGTTTATGGACTTTTCTCTGAAAAAGTATCAAATATCTTTCTCCTCTTATCATACTAATCCATTAGTATCTGCTCTCTTCCCAATCGTAAACAGCCTTGTTAGGACCCAATGGTATATTGCAGCTTGGATTTACTTGTGTTCAGAGTGAGACTACGTGTGCAACGCCTCTTAAAGGCCTTGGTGGCCTTTCCTTGTTGCCTGTAATCAACACAGGGTCGTCCCTCTCCCGCACGTATCGAGGTGAGCCTGACTGACCACAGTCATAAATCAGAGCGTTGCTTGTGTAGTACTTGCAGTGGGGCTGCTGGTGTCCATCCTGACGTTACACACTTGCTGTGGCTTTTATCAGCAATATTCAGCGCATAATGGGTGAAGTGACACTGAGCCACAGGGTATGCCGGGGAGTTCTTATGCGACGAAAGGAAAATTACAGAGAACACTCAAATAAACTCAGCTAGAATGATAAAGGAGAAGTGATATGGAAACGTCCCACATTAATAAAAGGAGAGGTGTGGGTGGAGCACCGCTGTCAATACAGCTGGGCCTCAACTGCAAAAGCTTGTTTAGCAATTCTGTTCACAAACGATTCATGGTTATAATATGAGTCCTTGTGTGTAATCGTTATGAGTGGATAAAAAGCAGACACCTCTGTAATTTTGTGGGTGAAACTATTAACAACAGAATAATTCTGCAGAATGCGAACGTTTTCACATGGCAACATCGCCAGTGTCTTCCATCTCGCAGAGGGGACCCACTCCTTGGCATCTGAGACTTCTGCCTTCCAAGGAGGTGGGATCCGTAACGTCACAGATTGACGCGCCGTACATTAGCCAATGGGATTGCTGTAAACACGTCTCATATGAAAGGAAAGCTGACTTTGTCATTGGTAGCACGTACTGTTGCTAAAACGTTAAATAGATTATTTTATAATATCATTAAAATTTGGGTAATTTGCATTTGTCTGTATACAGTCGTACTGTAACTTGGGAACTAGGACACTTTTATCATTCAAACGTCTACAGGTCCGATGGCATTCCGAGAAAATACTAAGACACCTCCTTCATCCCTCGAACATTATGCTCTAGAATTCTCTTCCTTCCTTTGCCTTTCCGTCATCCTGTAACATATATATGCTTACGATCAAAGTCTATGAACACCTGCTTTACTGGTTCCTTATCGGTCAGTATTAAACAAGGTGCCGTGACTGTACAAGCCTGACCTAGCTATTTTGATTACAAGAAGAAAAAACACTACTATATTCTTTTATGACCTCAAAAGACTTTCGCTTCCATCACAAAATATGTCGAGGTATCTGGTGTCAAGTGGCTGTCAACAATACCCCAGTGGAGCTAGTGACGAAGGAAGACGTGTGTCGTGATTGGCATTATGATGTTCTGTCGCTTTGCAATGGTTTGTTAAATGGCTTTCATATTTCTTCAGTGTGATTGGCATGTGCCCTCACCCGTTCTTGTTAATCCTCACTTCTGATATATATATATATATATATATATATATATATATATATATATATATATATATATATATCTATATATATATTTAT
>JAYMFT010297120.1:0-10291 GCA_038088735.1 Panulirus argus | reverse complement strand
AATTCCTTGCCTGTTCGCTGCTTCCTGCACTAACGAGGTAGCGTCAGAAACACATTGCTAGACCTTAGAAGAAGTTTGCGTCACTTGGTTCCTTCCTCTGTCCCTTTTTTAAAATAATTATAGGGAAGAGGAGGAGGATACACAGCCTCCCCCCTCCCGTATATATCACAATGATACAATTTATTCTATCCAGTGCAAGTCTTCTTTCTTTCGAATGGTCACTGTTCAGTACCCCCACTCTCCAGCACCCCAAAGTCCCTTTCACCTCACTCTTTTATTTCCTTCTTGGTTTTATCCTTGCCCTTGCTCCCATCACTTTTGTTGGACAGTTCCTCTGAGTCAGTCTTCAGGCATTTCATTTCCAACATATCCTCCCATTGCATCTTTGCATACAAGGCCCAAGTTTCACATATGCTGAATAATGATGGAACTCCTGTACCATCAGATACTCATTTTTGCCCTTACAGAAGCTTCTTTATGTATCCAAGACTTTCGTCCCCTCATCCCTCATCAGTTTCTCTTCAGCCCTCATGTTCCATTATTTGTTTCTTCAACTTCTGGGTAACTAAATCGTTACACATCTTTCAGGGCCTCTCCATACAAGCCTAAACTCTACTCCTGTTTCGCCCCGAGCTGCACCTCATTGTCTTCGATTTGTTCACATCTATATTCATCTTCCTCCGTTCAGGCATGAACAGTTTTGTGGAAAACCATACTAAGAGCAAATGGTGATCCTCAAAATGTATTTTCTTGAATGGTTGTCTCCGTAAGTTTACCAGTTACGAATGTTACGCTAACTAGACGATAATTTTCGGGCGGGAACTTGTTACCTTTTTGAATGCTTTATAGAACTGAGCAGTCTAGGGCATAACCACCACATTTTTTGCTTCTTTCATTCTTATTAGATAAAACTTATCAGGGCCTGCTGTTTTATTTACTTTTATTCTACAACTTATCGGGGCCTGCCGTTTTATTTACTTTAATTCCGTTCAGAGAGGAACACAACGAGCAACAGACCGCTGGGTCATTCTGTGACTATTTTTGTTAAGGGAAGATATCAGATACGTATAGATTAATGTGGTAAGTGTAGAAAAGCAAATAAATGAATTAAGGACAAATGCATGCAAGATATTATGTAAATAGAGAAGCGAGAATAATGTCACCCGTGGACTTCAAGCAATGTATTTGTCAAGTCTGTTTTTAAACGTGTCTGTGGAGCTGATGTCAATTACTGTAAGTGGTAAATCATTCCAAGCCTTAACAATCACATTGAAGAAAAACTAGTTTACCTCATTTGATAATGTGAAAGAAAAAGTACATCGCCTCATTCGAAGTAAATCGTTTACCCACGAGTTTGCATCCATTATTCTGAGAGAAAACAGGGAATTCTATACTGAAATAGTTGTTTATATCGAAATTATCAAAATTATACCTATATCAAATCATCTTTAACTTTTTTCTAAGATAGATAAGCTTTACACGTCTAATCGGCTCTTATAGGATTTGTTTCTCAGTCCGGAAATCATCTTAGTAGTTCGCCACAGTAGCTTTTTTTTTTCTTTTGTCCAAGTTAGGTGACCAAAACTTAAGAATGTTGCAGTGGAGCAGGTCAGGTTCAAGGGGCCAATTATTTAGATGTAAGACCAGGTAATTATCATGTATTAATGTTTAGTTGATTCTACAGCCTTTACATCATTTAAGAGTCCTGGAAGTCCTAAAAGGATGTCAGCAACTTGATATGCATATCAGTCAGACATTCTTGCTGTCATTCTAAATAGTAAGTTTTCCTAGATGCCAAAAGTGAGAACGCACTCAGTTTTCAAGATGTTAAAGCTTTAGTATTGCCTGCACGCCACCAGAAGGGACTTTTACCATAATGTACTTCAGAATGTTGCCTGAATTACTTGTATCATTTGTAAGTTATCGCTCTTCACGACGCTTGATATGTAAGGAAAAATTTTCCTGCCATAAATCTAGAAGTGATCTATTTTTCCACATGTCCCTCATTTACTTTAAAAAGGCATCCGTTCTCAGAATTCCTAAGATATGTTAATAAGTGTACACGCAGCGCACGCCCAGAAACACCAGATTCCAAATAAGGTCAAGTAGGGTCACAGGGGCCAGACTCATCCTGCCCAGCTAACCAAGGCGTGGCCCCGTCCACAACACATAGTGCTGTTCACGCTCCCCAGATTGTTTCCCATCCCCCACGCCGCCCAAGTGATCTACCCATAGACACCTTCCTAATGATTTTCGTCTTCCACAGTATTAAAAGTCTATACATAACCCACACTGTCATCCCACTCACACTGCCCAAGGCTTGGTCCTGCCCACGTTAAGTCCTAACCTCTTCCAGAACACCGCAGGCTTACAGCCGCTAACGCTTCTTCCCAAACACTGTGTGACCTCATCCACATATTACCTAAGGCGTGGTACCGCCCAAATATCCAAGCTTCGATTCCACCCACACCTTCCAGGCAGGACTTAACTCATGCTGCTCGGACATGGACAGCTTACACACAAAAGTCCTTGATAAGACCTGGTAATGAATTCTGTTTGCTGTGTGATCCTCCTCACCCATAATTTAATCCAAGATGCTTACTGCTTACACGAGATGAAATTCCTCCTAACACGATGGGCGCAGGTTGATTTCTTCAGCAAACAGCTATGATGTAGATTTTGACAGATATTTAGGTGGACTCGAGTCTAGAAAGAAACCGAATTTCATATCACAGCTGAAGGGTTCTTGAGGAGGATGGGGTAGGTGACCGTAACTCATGGACGGGCTAACCATCCATGAGACGGAAGAGCAAAATTTGTCGTAAATTTTGATAAGTTATGAAACCCTTGACTCCACAGGATCATGAACAGACGCGACGAAACTGGAAGATGACTTTTTTTTTTGTTTTTTTTTCTTATATTCTGGATCTGCGAGTGGGAAGGAAGACAGTAATATATAAGAATAACAAGATCCTTCGTCGAGGTTTGAGGATTACGCAACAGAAACAGAACATCCGAGTCATATATATAAGGGTACAGGCGGCAGATGAAATGTCAGGTGAAGCTACTGGACGACTCTTCGGGAAGAAGAAAGAAAAAGAAAAAAAAATTGTCCGCGGGCGCGGTGAAAGTCCTCAGTGATGCAAATGATTGCAGCATCAAGCCGGGAGACCAAATATACCGCCGTCATAACCCATGACACCGAGCAGCGACCTCTACCTACCTCGGTCAACGTGAACCACTGCCATCAGCTCTACGACTCGTGAGGACAAGGAACTTTCAAGTCAGTTTAGGACTGGATAACATTCGTATCATTGTGTCGCTGGTCATATATGTGATTCGTGAATCGTAGTTTCCCCATTATACTATAGTTTCTCTATTTTTTTCTATGTCAAAGGCTTCTGTCACGGAGAAGAGTTCCTATGTAAGGCTAGGCCTTTTCGTGGAACATTAGGAAATGACAAAACAAATAAGAGGAGAATGAATAGAGAGGAGAATAATCAAAGCGTTTATGAATGGATGAAAAAATTGCATTTGTCTGAAATGTACGTATAATATAAGTAAATGGATCCAAAAGATGAGGACTGAGCCTGGGTGTGGTTGCAGGGCTTACAACTGGTTTTGAATTTAGGTGCCGAGCTGACAAGAAAGTAATAATATGACTGTAAAAGATAACGCATATAAGAATGCCTTTCATCATTCGAACTGGTATTTTCCCTCATTCAAAACGTATATACAGCCCTTTACACCCGCAATTTTCCGGCGGTGACCCACGACCAGAGGTCAGAAACGCTGGACTTCAGTGTTAAAATTACAAAACTTACCGCACGTGATTTTTGTTAGGGAAATTTCTGAAGACAGTGGTCTACTGCACTCTTGCTGTGATTCGATTATGGTTTTTCACTCAATCTGTAGATCGCCCAATTTCCCACACAAGTTCTCCAGTGATAACCATTAGGAATGGTTCTTGAAATATTTTTTCAGAAACTTAGGTGTGTACGTGAAGTATCTTTTAGTCGAAGAATAGGGGTATATATAAGATGTACTATGGGGGATTTTAGGTAAATTTTAAGTGAGATCCTTATGTCCTTACGGCGTTCTCCAGATAATAGGGGCTTCTGGGCAATCTATGGTGACCCATAAACTTGGCTCACATTATTTTCCTCGCTTCCATTTTGATGCAAATAGCAGGAAAAAAAAATGCGTTGGTCTGTAACAGTTCTACATTTTTTTCCACTTTTTCCAGCATGGGAACCAGGCTGGCTAATATTTCCAGGTCACGCTTCGTACCTCTACTCACACTAAACCCTTTGCCTTTCAAGTACGACAGAGTTAATATCAATGTTTGTGATTGTTAATAACCTTTCGTCCAAGGCTGTAATTACTCAACTAACCTCGCTCATCTATCATCACTTGCCCATTTATAGTGTGGTTACGACCAGACATCTCTAATGAGTAGTTTCTTCGTTCCAGCTAATTGGTCTCGTGGGTCCTTGTGGGCTAGAGGGGTATATACATAAAGGATAACTAAGGTGCACTGCCTTTGGAAAATGAATTCGTTGCAGCACCGCTCCGGCAGGAGAGCTAGGACTGTATAATACTATAAAGGCATGTACCTCGTTCCGAAACACTGCTTTATACCCGTAAGTAGATAGATCGGGTTTTTAATGAGCAATCCCGGTGTATATAAGGATGGCTGGATGACATCTGGGAGGCGCTCTGAGGTATACAGTGTGCGGGCAGTCTCACCCACCCAGACACCTGCCGGCCGCTGGCTAGACACTGGAGTAATAACAAAACGGCCTCAACCGAGGCTGCCTGTAATTTTCACCGGGCTGGAGGCAGCTCGGGGCCCTTTAGCCTTCAATTTAACACTTGTCAGCTCCCATTATATCATGTCTCTCCCCTTTCACTTAACATTTAATCCTTACGTAGTTTTTCGCTTCTCTATATGTGTGTGTATGTGTGTGTGTGTGCGTGTGTGTGTGCAGCAGTTGGGGATGTACGTGTGGTGGTCGCATTCGTTCTATGATGCCGACTGTTTCTGTAAACAGCGTTGCAGTGTAAAGCGAATAAAGTGAACGAAATATAAAGGAAATGGATTAACCGTTTTATCTTATTTCCAGCCAACGTCCGAAGTCCGAAGGGGTGGAGAGGGTGGGGGTGGGGGGAGGAGAGAGGTAGAAGTGCCAGACACCTCTTTATTCAACTTTTTATCATAGGATGTGGTATATCATCCTTTGAATTTACATGTATCAAGAAAATGAGATAGATAGTGCATTATGACGTTTCCAAGAAAGTATTCATTTATTTGCTTTTTCAAGCGAGCAGTAGAATTTGTTTATTGTACCATTACGAGATGTGGCAAGAACCAGTGTCCCAGCCGGACGATTTATACATATGCCTTACATTACTTCCATTAAGGATGGTGTTAAAAATCAACAGCTTCATTAGTCAGCCTCTTGCCAGTAACGTCCTCGGGGTCACAATCCCTCTCTGGCCCCTTGTCACGGCCCCATGTGATGTGACGCGTTATCTGTAAACTGCCGGTACAGTGATGAGGCATCTGTTACGACCGTCTTACTTTTGATGTCATACATATTACATAGCATGACGTGTAACCTGATTCTTCATTTTACATAAGTCATGTTGACAGTCACATGTTACTACTAAGGCGTTACGAATGATACGTACATATTTCTTGAGACGTCATTTGATAAATATGATTTGTTACCTAAGATATGTTAACCATGATACATGTAACATGAATCTTTTGATACATTTACCTGTGACATATGTTACGTTAATCGTGTTGTCTGTAACGCGTTCCGTGTTACCAAGTGACTTTTTCCTTGTAATGTGTTACTCGACACATGCCACATGCGACTTAATATCAGATTCAAAATACTGTAATATGTTATTTGTATGACATTATCTGTGGCACATTACCTGTGAAGTAACATTAGGGTAATAAAATTAATAATGAATTTGATGAAATAACTTCTGGTGGCTATGAAACTCACATGAAGATTTCTGAAAAATTTCGCTTCGCATATCACACAGTGGTGAACGTTAATGCATAATTTCTGTTCCATGGTATTGTTAAAAAGCGCATTAAATGAAATCCTGATGTTCTCTGGATAGAATATGGCCAAAAGAATATCAAATAAATATATTATCAATTAATTCATCTGCTTCATGGTACTTGGGTATTTGTTCAGTCATGTATTTCATTTGATAAGTATATATAATATTTTTTATGTTAACTTCATCTCTTCCGAGTGGCCAGCCTACCTACTTCTTAATTTCTGTGGATTTCCTAATTTCTTATATTCGCTAGTTCATGCTTTTTCCATATCCTCCAATTTCTCAGCTGTGCCAAATATTCTGACTGCTGACTCACAACGTATTGTTGATGTACTGCCTAAGGGAACAACACAACACACGATCGGGGTGATATTCGGAGGCCCGGAGCTCGATCCCAGGAGTCGAGGTCTTGCCGGCAGCAGCAGCGGTGCGGTGGCTCGCCCGTTACCCGGAACGGCATTGAGGGTTCTTCACCAGCAGCTGCGCCACAGAAAACGGGAGGGTGGGGCAGCGTGTACATTAATTAGGATAGTCACTCTTCACGGCCGGGCGGCCATGAGCCAGAGGTCGTTGGTTCGAGGTCGGTGGCCTGCTGTGTGCCTGGGGCGTGAGCTTGGGAGGCGGGAGTAACCCCGTGATGGCTGGCTGTGTGTGTGTGTGTGTGTGTGTGTGTGTTCTCGAGGTGGGGTTATTTGTTATCCGAACGGGGATTGTGTGTACTCGGCTGGTAGAGTTTAGTATTAGCTTAAGTTCTCTTGCAAGGGAAGAGAAGTTACGTATAGTCCGGGGGAGAAAGGAGAGTAAATCTACCTTGAAAAATGGATGAATATGTGAGCCAGAGCTTGGTGTACAGCGTGTTTTTATAGTGGGTAAGTGTTATTATGTGCAGAGTGATTGTGTATTGGGAAAGGAGATAAAGGTTTATGTACTGTGGGAAGAAGGTGGAGATCAGGAGAACCTTGGCCGACAAGGGAAGGTGTATTTGGGTGTACTCTGGAACGACAGTGGAGATAAACTTCTCTCGAGGGGAAGCTTAAGATTAGTGTACTCTGAAGGGAAAGTAGGTACAAGTGTACTTTCGAGGGAAGGCGGGGATAAGTTTCCTGTATCGGAGGGCTGTAGACAGGTTTCCCGAGGAGGGAAGGCAGAGGAGAGGTGGTGGACATTTACACCGCCAAGGAGAGGCGAAGGACAGTACGGTGTGAAGGGAGGTCGTCGCCCCGCGTACCCTAGGCATGAAGACAGTCTTTGACCCCTTCAGCCGAGTGGTGGATCTGGATACAAGAAGACGACACCACAGACTCACAGAAAAAAAAAAGAACAATAGGGAGGACGTTTGGCTTTCACGCACCAGCTGTCAGTAATGGTAATTAGCTTGTTTTTCTCGTCTGTATAAATCCTTCTTCGGTGTTATTTGATAGTTGGGTGAATTTCCTCACGTGCAGGGCTCCTGTGGGAGGCGATGACACTGGGAAAAACTAGAAGTTGACGGTATAAAAAGCATAGCAGGGTCAAGTGCACCAGATGATGTACAAAATTCTCACGTACAGACCTTTAATTTGGTGGTCTTTGATAACCAGTCTCGGAGCAGTAACTAACCTCGTCAGGAGGGGAAAGAAAGTAAGGACACGTTGTGGCAAGAAGGTAGTGACAGCTTGTGCAGACCATGTCATTTAATAGATCGCCATAGCCGACCTGTAACACACCATCTCTGGAAACTTTAAAAGATGCAGCGGAGTCTTATGACCTGACACGGACATTAGATATTTCCTTGAACCACCCATGAGTGGGTGTTTTCGTCCTGAGAAACGTAGATTAAAGATCTTTCGCTTTTGTATACAGCCAGCAGGTCGTGTGCCTTTGTACATCAGGGTGGCTATGCAGTCTCCTTCAAGTCGTCCATTTCTATGACCTGTCCGCAGTAAAACGTACAGATACGTGTTATGTGACTCCCATTATGAGCTCTCTGATATGAATTACTTTAGAATCTACATATAAGATAAGAATCAAACCCTGCGGTGGCGTGTAACTTTAGTTTGTATGATAGTAACATTAATGAAACGAAATTCCTGACTTAATGTCATTCTTACGTAAGTCCTCCATATTTGCTGGTATCAGAAGATTTATGATGAAATGGACAAAAGGAATTAGCCTACTCATGCAAATTGGATAGTGGCTGTCAAGGGTAGGTACCAGTGCTGTCAGTAGCCATGGTTTTATTGTGGTAAAAGAATGTTGTCAGCAGAAGCATGTTTATGGTGATACAAGAGTGCCTTCAATGATACCATGATTATGGTGAGAAAATGGTGTTATCAATAATGCTTTATCTATATGAACCAAAACCTGCTGTCAGTAATGGTATGGTCTTCATGGATGACACCATTATATCACTAGAGGTTTGTTAGTAATACTGTGGTTATATCATTACGAAAGTGTGGTCAATAATGTTAAAGTTTTATTAATACAAAAGTGTTGCCAGTAATTCTGTGGCTACGGTTATAGTGAAATACACACACCTTGTACTCAGCAAACGAGCCATAAGAAAAGTTAGGTCAAAATTGACAATGACATGTGTTATATAATGTCTTTTTCGTTCAGTTTTTTTATAAAGGTTTTGGTGTACACCTTTGAAATCTGTAGTCTTTTTTTTTTTTTTTTTACAATAAATGAACGTAATAACATGAAATCATGTTTCGGAAGGGTGTCGAGAGAGCAGAAATTTTCGTGGTAGTTCTGACAAGAGTTACTGTGTGAATGTACCCTTTACACTGTCTTATAAGACATTACTCTATATTAACTCAAATGGGTGTTTATGACGTCGGATCATTTCGGTATGTTCACCTAATGTATTTCTACACTAGTGTAGAATATATTACGAGAACTATCACTATATCTTTCCGTGCAACTACTGCCAGAGTCTGTGATTTCGGTACATGAAGTACTTAGCATATTATTGTGTAAATATAGAATAAATTGGAAAAAAAGATAATTAGATTTACGTTTCAAGACATGATCTCTAGGAGTACTTCACACTGGCCCTGTTAACTGGGGTTGGGTTATTCCTAGTGTCCTTCGTTTGTTTCTCTGTAATTACCTGTTTGTACTGTACGGGGAGGGAGTGAGTCCGAACCAGTCCACTTGATTTGGAGAATTCACGGCAACATGTAATTCAAATATTTGTGTCCGTATAGCTGTTTTCACAAAACCGTCTCTCATCAAAATAATGCCATTTGGAAAATTGACGACGTCCTTTTGCTAAGGAAGAAAGAACTGACCATTTGACACGGTCACACTGTTGAGAGCGTTCAGTCTTCAGTAATCAGCCTGACAAGATTAACCAAATATTACTAACTCACTTGTAAAGTAATCTCGAGAAGAAAAGGTTTGGTTAGACTTGATGAGTTAATTTTTTGGAAGAGTATCAAATTTAGGGAAAACTTATTGTGGGTTGGCTGCTCATGATAGATTTTTCATTGTCCTCCAGAGAAGGGAAAGTTTACTAGAGGTAAAGGTGCATATAAATAGATATCTTCTGACCAGAAATGAAAGAGAACGAGAAGTCAAGGAATTATATGTAGGATTTCATGGAATGTGTAACTTAGTTTCTAAACCTCAGCACGATTCTGTGCACAGGTTTAGTATATAATCAAAGGAAAATAGGGCTAAGGGTATGAAAGGGGAAGTAATTATTACGAGTTAAGAATCATCCTTAAAATGATTGAGTCTGTTTTTCCTGTTAAAGACTGTAGATTTCACCGAGATATATCTTATGGTTTCTGAGGTTCCAGTGACAACAAGAGTTTCCTGTAAAGGTCATACACTAGATCACAGGAGCCGTATGCTTGATGTAAACTCTCTTCTTACCTGGGTAGTTACGCCACGTTCCTATATAGATAGATGGTTTTTCGAGAACTTATCCTTCAAGCGCTTCCAAGAACTTAGCAGAGCAGAGCAAAATGTGATAAGTGAGAATGAGGAATATACCTTGTGTAGCCTCACGTTTCGTACTAACTACAGTCTATTATCATTTCCCAGTATTCTAAGATTGTTGATGTTTGTTTGAACGGAAATAGTATAAAAAAACGCAATAGATGAAAAGAAATTGATGAATAATACATGAAACAGAGAAGAGTTTAATATATATATATATATATATATATATATATATATATATATATATATATATATATATATATATATATAT
>JAYMFT010297109.1:0-10291 GCA_038088735.1 Panulirus argus | reverse complement strand
ATATATATATATATATATATATATATATATATATAGAGAGAGAGAGAGAGAGAGAGAGAGAGAGAGAGAGAGAGGATACGAGAGAAAAAATACTTCTCACGTATTCCCTACGTATCTGAGAAGACAAATAAAGGGGGCGGGATGGGGGTGAGGCTAGAATCCTTCCTCCCATCTTATATTTCAGTTTTTAAAGCTGGAAAGGAAGGAGCCAAGCGAGGATTGCTCATCCTCGTCGAAGGCTTAGGCTAGCGTGTCTGAATGTGTGTGGATGTAACTAAAATGGGAAGAGAGAGATAGGTAGTATGTTTGAGGAGAGGAACCTGGATGTTCTGGCTCTGAGTGAAACAGAGCTAAAACGGTAAGGGGGAAGCGTCTTTTGGAAATAGAGGTGAAATCAAGGGTGAGTGTGAGGGCGAGAGCTCATGATAGGGTAGCACTCTTACTGAATGAGGAGTTGAGGTAATATGTGAATGTGTAAGGGAGTAAGCCCTAAACTGATGTGGGTAGAAACGAAAGTCTATTTCGAGAGGTTGGTATATTTATTAGTGGTCATGCTCCCTGAAAGGAGAGAACTAAGGAAAAGAGGCGAGTGCTCTGGTAGGAACTGAGTGAGTGTGTCGGCAGTTTTCATGCAAAGGATCGAGTATTAGTGATTTAAATGCGAGAGTGGGCATTGTAGCAGGTGAGTGTATGAGACTGGGGGCATGGAATACCTGATGTTGTGAATGAAAATGGCAAACAGTCGGTGGAGTTGTGATGAAAAAGGAGTGATGAGCAGGAATACTGGGTTCAAGTAGAGGGACATTCATCAGTGTACGTGCGTTAATAGGGGTGAAGGAAAGCGGGCACTATTGGATTATGTACTAAAGGATACCGTGCAAAAGATAGACTGTTGGATGTGAAAATGCTGGGAGGGGCAGCTGGTGGGATGTGCGATCATAACCTGGTGAAGGCGAGGGTGAAAGTTTGTAGAAGTTTTAGGAAAAGAGGATAAATGATATGGATGGGAAGGGTGCGATGAAAATGAATGAGTTAGAAATACCAGGAGAGATTTAGTGTAGAATGGCAGATGGTGAGAGCAAATGGGGCTAAGGAAATGAATGAGGAATGGGGCTACTTAGGGCAGGAGTGCTGGCATGTGCGAGAGAAGTGTGTGGCATGTGTATGTGTAAGATGGGAGGTGGACAGATGAGAATGGGAAGTGAGAGGTGGGATGAAGAGGTTAAGTTGCAAGAGAGAGATGTATGGACGTTATTTTCAGTGAAAGAATGCAAGCGATTGGGAGATTAACAAAAGAAAGCGGTAGATCGAGAGTAAGGTGCAGTGGCTGAAAGAAAGAGCAAATGAGAGTTGGGGTGAGTGAGTATCAGCATACTTCAGGAAGAATGATAAAATGTTTCGGAAAGAGGTGAACATTGTGAGGGAAATAAGAGAACAAATGGGACCATCGGTAAATTGGACAAATGGGGGGGGGGGGGTAGTGGCAGGCAGAAATGAGGTGAAGACGAGATGTAGTGATAATTATGAAGAGGAGATGTAGTGAGAATTATGAGAAACTGATGAATGTGCTCTATGATAGGATGGAAGATGTGGGGGTTTTTGGACGTAAAGGTATGTGAAGGAAGAGTCATGGAAGGTGATTTAGTGAAAAGAGAGGAGGTGGTGAAAGCCTTACGTAAGCCTTACGGGCAAAGCGTTGGAGTGGATGGGACTGCAGTTGAATTTCTTGAGAAAGAGGGTTGTTGATTGAGTATTTAGGATTTTCAGTGGCTGATGGTGAGGTGCCTGAGTGTTGGCGGAATGCCTGTGTTGTACCACTGTATAAAAGGAAGGAGGACGAAAGTAAATGTTCAGATCCCAGAGATTTAAGTTTGTTGAGTGTTCATTATACGTAAGTTGGGTGAAAGAGTGGTGAATGAGAGGGTGGTGGCATGCACAGAGTTTCAGACTGACGGTTGGGGACACTGTCGCTTCAGGAGCGGTAGAAGATATATGAATCAGGTGTTTTCTTTGAAGAATGTGTGCCAGAAATACCTAGAGAAAATGAAGGTCTTGGAAAATGCGTTTAGGATTCTGGAGAAAGCATATGTTAGGGTTGACATAGATGGTCTGCAGAAGGTTTGGAGAATAACTGGCGTGGGAAGAAAACATCCAAGATTTTCATCAAGAGAATATAGTGTATGTACGAGAGGGATAAGAGGAGGGTAAGTGGGTCCAGGTGAAGGTTGGTCTGCGGCAGGGGTGTGGAAGGTCACCGTGGCTGTTTTATCATGAATGGTGTGTTGAAGAAGGTAAAAGCAAAGCTCTTGGAAGTGGGAGCAGGTATGCAGTTTGCTGCGGGTTGGGGAACCTGGGAAGTGAGGCAGTTGTTTGCTGATGACGCGGCGCTGGTGATAGATTCGCGTGAGAAACCGCAGAAGCTGGTGTCTGAGTTTGGAAGTATGTGAAATGAGAAAGTTGAGAGTAAATGTAAATAAAAGCAAAGATATTAGGTTTACCAGTTTAGAGAAACTAGTAATTTGGAGTGCGAGTTTGAATGGAGAGAACCCGGAGGAAGCGGAGTGCCATAGATACCAAGGAGCGGATATAGCAGCAAATGCAACGATGGGATTGGAAGTGAGTCATAGGTTGGGTGAGATGGCAAAGGTTCTGGGAGCATTGAGAAATATGTGGAAAGAGAAGTCACTGTCTTTAAGAACACAGATGAGCATGTTTGATGGTAGAGTACTTTCGTCGGTGTTGTATGGGTGCGAAGGATGGACCTTAGATAAGAATGTATAGAAGAGGATGGATGTGTTGTTCATGAAATGTCTGAGGACAGTGTGAGGAGGGTTGATAGAGTATGAAATGATTGGGTAAGAGAGAGGTGTGGTAGATAAGAGGAGTACGCATGAGAAAGCTGAAGAGGATGTGCTGGATTGGTTTGGACACATGGAGAGGATGAGTGAGGAGGTGATGACTGAGAGAGTAAACATGTCACAAGTGTAGAGAACAAGGAAAAGGGGGAAACCAAGGAGTTGGAGTGATGGAACAAAAGATGTTTTGAGTATTCGAGTCCTGGATATGTAGGAGGGTGTGAGGCGTGCAAGGGACTGATCGAATTATATAGGGTTGGGGGGGGGGGGACGTGCTGTTAGTGGGCTGAACCATGGAGTTTGAAGCGGTTGGGGGAAACCACAGAAAGGTCTATCGGGCCTGGTTTTGGATAGGGAGCTGTGGTTTCAGTGCATTATATATCACAACTAGAGAGTGGATGTGAGCGTAAGAGGCCATTTCGCGGAAACGGCGAACAAGTATGATATATATATATATATATATATATATATATATATATATATATATATATATATATATTATATATATATATCAAAATCTTTCGTCAGTAACTACCTGTAAGGGTAACTCTTGTCGTAGTTTACTTACGTCCATAGCAGTACCAGTGACGGTAGGGGATCCGGCAGGGTAAGCCCTGGCACTGGTCACCGGGGAAGGGACCCAACACCAGCCTGTTGTATACCTCCCAGCTGATGGGGATGGGTCGCATGCTCGTCCCGTCCAACTTCGCCTTCATCAGTCGCACGGCCAGGTCCTCCGGCAGGTTGGCCGAGTCCGCCCCAAAGAAGGCGGAGAACACCTGCTGGGAAGGATTTGGTGTCTTTAGCCGTAGCAAGCCTGCTGGGTGTATATATATGTATATATATCAGTGAACGATATGGCACGGGCGAAACATGCCTCAGTTAAGACCATCTCGGATGAAAGAAACAAAGAAAAGAGAAAGAATTAGCGATTAATCATGGCCGCGCAGATGTTTGTAGACCTGACTCTTAAAGGAGGAAGGGTTATAGGAAGAGGGAGAGACAAGAAAAGGAAGAGAATTCCACAGCTTAGTTGGTCGAGGGAAGGAGGTATCATAACAGCCAATCCTCGTGTGGCTGGTCTCCACACAGAAACTGTGGGAAGCAGCAGTCAAACGCGATCCACTGGTCTAAACTTTGGGTTAGACGACACATGCAGACAGCTCACGAGACCAATGGCCAAAATTATACCTATAGAAGAGAGAGAGAGAGCAGCAACCTCGCGGCACACAGAAAGGGGAGGTGTAAGAGAGGTGATGTCAGGAGAGTTAATGAGACGGAAGGCTTTTGATTCCCCTCTAGTGGACAGACAGGCGAAGGATGAGCCACCGCAGACGTGTGATCAGTATTCTCTATCCGGACGAATGAAATATGAAACGGCTGCTCACGTGAAAAATAATTACGGCACCTCTACAACGCTCTCAGGTTTTGGGAAGCAGACTTTGTGATGTCGATTAGGTGGAATGTCCATGATAGAGTGGTGGACATGGTAATGGCCAACATGTTTATCACATTGCATGGTCGAACAGAGTGAGTGTTATGAGATTTAAAAGAGGGAATCGAGGAGCTCGTAGAAAAAGCTAAGGGTGATACTGTTTTAGTCCTATTTAATCCAAGAGGTTTACTGCTTTCCCACTGCGAGTTGCTGCACAGGCCCGAATTGAAAGATGAAATATAATCCGTAAGAAAAGAGAATGAGTATTAGGAAGAGGAGGAGGAGGTGGGAGGAGGGGGGTTGAGTTGATGTACGTAAACCTGAATCATTAGCATAAGAGTGAATAGGGTTAGAAGATGAAGAGAGAAGATCATTTACTGAGGGAAGAGAGTAGACAATAGGACACAACTCTGAGGAACACCACTATTGATAGGATGAGAAGGGAAAGTCGTTCCATAGCTGAAAGAAGGTTGTTTAGAAAGCAGAAACTTATGCCACACTCCGTCCAATGCTTTGGAGATGTCGATGGCCGTGACAAAATTCCACCAAAATCCTTTAGAGAGGAGGACCAGAGGTGAGTCACATTGGAAAGAAGGTCACCAGTAGATATAATTCCGAAGTTTTGAGAAGGTGAGGATTGAGAATTTCAAAGACTGGATACAGTCGAATTGAGAGCAATGGGGCGATAGATGGTAAGGTTACAGCGGTCTCCTTTGTCGGGGATGTGCTGCGCCGAGGCATGCTTCCAAGAGGGGGGGAAATCTTGGTTCGTGGCCAGAGGTGAAATAAGAGAGCTGGGACTAAATGTAGTTCAGAAACACGTTCCCTTAGAACTCGAGAAATTTCTCCGTCTGGGCCATATACCTTGTCCACCTGGAGGTGGAACAGTATTCCGAGGACCCTACGCGAAGCTGAATTAGAGGAAATTACGAGCGGCTGTGTCAGCTGGAAAGTTAGCTAAAGATTGATAAGGACTAAGGAGAGGAGGAAAGGCTAACTTAGAAAAGTTGTTGAAGATTCTTTTGTATGAAGACCGAAAAGATTTGTAACTAGAAGCTCGCTCAATCAGCACACTGTCTTTTATGACAGAAATGAAAGCAGAATGGGATGCAGGGGAAGGGAAGAGCCCCGATGCGCTCTGTTCCTCATGCGACAGGCGTTTGAGCAACAAGAGTGAAGCCATGATTGAGAGAGAGAGAGAGAGAGGGAGAGAGAGAGAGACTTTATATATGGGATGTAGGTCTCCATCCCGGCCAAGATAATCTCCGCTGTACGTGCAGTACAACACGAGGCCTTACGGCCAGCGATGCAGTACCCATCCCAGGGAAAGTCAGTAAAGAAGTCGGGCAGGGATAACCACTGACCTCACCCAAAGTTGGCGTTTCGAAGGTGAAGTGATAGAGGTTGGGCGTGACCAGTTTGATGAAAATAAGTCTGTGGCAGGAGGACCCTAAGGGGTCAGAAATTTTGTATCTGCAGTTGGAAGCTTCAGAGGTTAAAAGAAATAGGTCGAATGAGTTGGGGAAGTGGTCATGAGGGTCGGAAACCCGTGTTGGGTGTTTGATTATTTGTTCCTGAACGTTAAGGAGGGAAAATTGTAGGGCCTCAGCTCCACCGGGATCATCCCGAGTAGTGTCCAGTCAACCCATGTGGCGTACATTTAAGTTCCCTGCTTAGAGCATTTCAGCATATGTGTATGAAGACAGCAATGCTTCTTGGCGGGAAGTGAAGTAGTCAGAGTTGTACATAGCTGGAGGGGTTTTGGAAAAATATTCGAAACAGGAGCAAAGTTAAAGAGCAGAGAAGTTTTTTAAGATAAATAACATGAAAGGTAGGAGACTCGAGGTCCACAGGGTGAGGTATGGGACCTTTTGTATTAAAGATGTTTGTATCTGCGTTTTAGTTGAGACTCGGGTGACGTGAAAATTTGATGTAGACAGGCCAGCCACCCGAGCGGTGGAGCGTATTGTAGATGTGAACAATCCTGTGCTTAGAAGGTTTGCTGAATTACCTGTTGAAGGTAAATGACCCAAACGCTGTCAGTCTGCTTAAAGCATTGGTTCTTCATAGTAATCTAAAACTCATGTTCCATTCCTAAAATATTCACTTCGAAAATCACCTTCTGGAGGTATTCTGTTTACCTTCACTCACATATTCACGTCATAAAAAACATAGAATAATGTCCCTAACACAAACGGGGAGTTACCACCATGCCAGCAGACCCTCCAGCATTAAAGACATGTCACCGGTCCGACTGCTACGTACAACGACGTACGTAGCAGAGGAGTTATAAAAGCAAATCCTTGATTAGCCGGTCTCCACACAGAAACTGTGGTAAGCAGCAGCAGACGTGTGCCTCGGGTTCAGTCCGTGGACGCGGCGTCATGCAAACAACTCACGAAAGCAGTAGGAAAAAAGATCCCTTTAGAACAGAGAGAAAGAGAGAGAGATAGATAGATAGATAGATAGAGAGAGAGAGAGAGAGAGAGAGAGAGAGAGAGAGAGCATCATCGTGGCTTACAGAAAGAGATTGTTAAAGAGAGGTGAAGCCTAGAGAATTAATGGGACGGAAAGGTTTTGATTCTTTGAGTGTCTGATTACGCCCGTCTCTGAAATGTCCAGTTTTCGTCACAGTCTAAGACCTTAGCCTACGTCCATATTCCTGTCCACACAACCTTACATTTCCTGTGATTAACATTCGTACAGGACCTAAAGTGCTAAGGTATCCATAGCGTAGTATTAACCTAGCATTAACAACGCCTTGTTATTTTCGGCACTTTATGATGGACAACAGATCTGTTTGTGCCTGTTTCCACTCTGGTTTTCTTCAAATACATCTGTTGGTTCTTTCTTTACAGTTTATGAGCTGTTTGATAACCCAGTATTGTGTCTGACAGCCTCCCCATCCAGTGTAAGTTTGGCTGATGGATGTGTTCGATCGTGTTCTCGGTGTTCTTCTGTGGGAGGGAATCCGCATCAGTTTGATTCGAATCCTGTTACCAGAAATGCGCTCATTTCTGTGTCTGGCTTCCTAGATAATCTTGTTATTCTTGTCTCAGTGTATTTTGGGCAGGTAGTGAGGAGAGGAAGTCAGAGATCATTGAAATATGTGATTGTGGTTTCTATAAAGACTGATGAGTACGGCGTAGACTTCAGCTCGTTTATTTTACCCTGACTCTAGTGCCACTGATTGAGCCTGACTCTAGTTCCTCTGGGCTCAGTTACAGCTGCAGCGCTCCCTGCCTTCCAGCAGCAGAATTGAGGGATCTGTCAATATACAGTACATACGTTCATGGTGCTACGTTGTTTTCAGTCTGGAGACTTTGCATGTGTTCAGGAGCAGTGGCTTTGGCACCCTGGAGAAGATAAAGATTGTGTGTAGGGTTAGTTCCATAGGCTGGTGTTGGGAAGGAGGGGGGGTTGTCAAGGTGGTGGGGGTTGCCAATTGTGGCAGGTACGGCGTTATACGACTTCCCTTCGAAAGACGGTTTGGTTTCGCGTCCAGTCTTCTTGCATTGCTTACGTTCTGTTTTGCTCCGTCTTGCGGAAAGCGAATTCTCTCACTTTCTCTCTCTCATGATGTTTTCATTGTACGAACTGATGATGTTACAGTTGTAACAAAAGCTTGCTGTGCGCAGAAGGGAGGAAAAGGAAAAAGAAAAGGAAAACTTAAACATCAGTGAAAGACGCGTCTCATACAAATGTCGTATAATGAGATTAGGTGTGTAAACGGACATAAGAGGTGTCACGGGGGTTGTAGTGGGTTCTAAACCTGTGCTACGCAACATATAATGTACAGTTTTATCCCTTAGGATGAAGGTGCGCGAATATACTTTTCTTTGAGGTGACTCGCCTTCTTTTGACTGACCAGTGGACTACTGAATCGTCTCTGGCAATGTTGCTCTCCACCGAAAATATTGGACTGGAAGGTGGCTCGCCTGCTCCACCAGCCTCTTAACTAAGCACAGGTTTAACGACGCGTAATTACGTCTACACTTTAAAGCTGAAGGTAATTCCTTACTTGTGTGTAAAGGAATGACTTGGTCCTCGCCAGCTGACATGCCTGGGTTTATTTACATTCTTAAACACCCACACATATACTCACACAGAGACATACACACAGATCATGTTTGTGTGTGCGTTTGTGATTACTCTTTGTGTGTTACGGGGAGAGACTTTTACACTCGTGTTGCCCCCTTTTCTTAACCTTGTATATATGTACCACGTTTTTACTCCTATGTATGCCAGGGTACCTAATTTATCGACCAACTCCTAGGGAAGGATGAACAGCCGGGTGGACTGTGGAGCGGCTGCCTCGACCAGGATTCGAACCTGTGCTGGATTGATCCCAGCGGCCCGTGCATGCGTGACGGTCAGTCACGCCAACCGCTATACCACGGCGGTCCGTGTGTCTGTCTGTCTGTGTATGCTCATACTGAAACAAAATTGCATACTATACATACTGGTTAACATATTGAATCATACATATCTTTCAACAAAATGTATTCTGTGATTTTCCCGGTTCATGTGTCTACCTCCAGTGCCACACCTCAACACGGTGTTATCACCCACGTTCGTCTCACAGCTACATACTATAACTCACTGGGCCGCAGCAGAACCCGCGCCCAGGGTCGCTGCCGCAGGTGGCTGGTGCCAGCGCCAACCCTGGGGACCGCAGGTCTGCCTTATGAGATCCTCGTTGCGGCGCCTCTTTCTGAGGAAGACGTACAAGGTCTCCGGCTACGCCATCAGCGGATGGCGGAAGCGACATCTGTACGTAATCTTCTGGCTGTGGGTGGCATGGCTTCCGCTGGTGAAGCACCGCCACTAGTCTGATGACCGGGAGGGGCGGCTTGACGGGGGCAGGAGGACCTGGTGAGGGAATACTAGTAGGCTGATGAGACTGAGTGAGGCAGCAGTAGGGAACGAGACACTGAGTGAGAGGTGTGGGGTAGGGAGGGAAACCTGAGAGAAAGAGAGAGAGAGAGTCCGTCTTACCGGGTCGGTCCTTCCTGCCAAAAGTGATACCTGTTTCTGGAGACCAGCCCGGGCTGGTTTGGTTCCCCGGCCTGGCGGGGGAGAGGGATGTGATCCCCAGAGGTGTGGAAGAGAACTCTGGTGACAACAGGTTGGACTGAGGAGTGAGGGTGTGGCAGACAGGTGGTTAGGGAGGACGGGAATGAGGCAAAACGATCTTGAGGTGGAGAAAAAATGGGAAGAAGGAAGAGGAGGAGAGTGAAGATGAGGTGACAACGAGAGGGAGAGGAGAGTGAGAAGGGTAAGAGGAGGAGGAGGAAGAGGATTGAGTTCTTCCTCGATAAACATAACTGGGGAAGATTATACAACTGTTGTCAGGTGTGCACGAGGTTCTTGTCCTAACGCTGGGCGTAGGGCGGGGTAGGTGACAGGTGTTTCGGACATAAGCTCAGAACTTGTGTGTGAGACCAGCTTCCCAAACATTGCCTTAGTGAGGCCTCCTGTGTCGCTTTGAACATCCTAAGGACATCATCTGATGGAGTGATGGAAAGACGAACTGAAATCTTTATACTCGCATCTGTGAAAGGGAAGGTGGCAGCCATTCCTTGAGTATAAACTCGTCTTCAAAACAACAGTAGTTCATTATACTCTTAAGAGACGCGTGGAAAGTGCTCTTCACCGACGTTCTGTCAATGGAAAAGTCAAGTAGAATGTTCCTTTAATTTTCGTTTATTTTGTAAGCAGGGTCATGTGGGTCGAAAGAGGGATTTTTTACCTTAGGCATTAGCTGTATGTGTGTGTGTGTGTGTTAACATGAGGACACTGACTGTGGCAGCGTGAGAGTTTTGTGGCGTGAAATAGCATGACTCATGGAGGAAACCAATAAAGACCAACTCACATTTTGTTCCTTTCTTCAGTGGGAGTAAGATACAGAGGTCATTCGAGGATATATATATATATATATATATATATATATATATATATATATATATATATATATATAGATAGATAGATATATATTATT
>JAYMFT010297098.1:0-10291 GCA_038088735.1 Panulirus argus | reverse complement strand
ATATATATATATATATATATATATATATATATCATTTAAATCCTCTTGAAATATCCACGCGAAGCTCTGCATACGTTATTGTGAGCTGCACCAGGTGCTGACTGCCCCGCAATGCAGTGGACCGCGTTGCAGCACCAATATAACGGGTCTAGGTTCGAGTCTGGCGCGGGGCAGTAGGCTCTCCGCCAACCCAGCTGTTCTCCTTCCCTTTGGGAGGGTTAAGACATGGATGGTTTGTGTTGGAATGTTTTCATAACGATTAGGCTCAGCAGTGAAGGTGTGAACCCATACACTGTGTATGTATAACATTTCATAATGTATGTGATTTGAGAACATGTTATTCGCATGAAGAACAGGTTCCCTACCCGCTGGACATAACACCAACAGTGTTATACCCCACGACTATACGATCCCTCAGCACGACGGTACGATCCCTCAGCACGACGGTACGATCCCTCAGCACGACGGTACAAACCCTCAGCACGACGGTACGATCCTTCAGCACGACGGTACGATCCATCAGCACGACGGTACGAACCCCCAGCATGAAGGTACGATCTCTCAGCACGACGGTACGATCCCTCAGCACGACGGTACAAACCCTCAGCATGAAGGTACGATCTCTCAGCACGACGGTGCGATCCCTCAGCACGACGGTACGATCCTTCAGCACGACTTTACGATCCATCAGCACGACGGTACGATCCCTCAGCACGACGGTACGATCCCTCAGCACGACGGTACGATCCCTCAGCACGACGGTACGATCCCTCAGCACGACGCTACGATCCCTCAGCGCGACGGTACGAACCCTCAGCATGAAGTTACGATCTCTCAGCACGACGGTACGATCCCTCAGGACGACGGTACGAACCCTCAGCACGACGGTACGATCCCTCAGGACGACGGTACGATCCCTCAGCACGACGTTACGATCCCTCAGCACGACGCTACGATCCCTCAGCACGACGGTACGATCCCTCAGCACGACGGTACTATCCCTCAGCACGACGGTACGATCCCTCAGCACGACGGTACGATCCCTCATTGCGAAGGGACGAGGTTTCAGCTCGGCTGCACGACCCTTGGACGTTACGGCCGGGCGTTTTGCGTGATTTGAGACTGAGGTTAAAGGCCGTTACGTCGTACTGAAAGGCCGTAACACCGTACCCTAGGACCGTAACGTCATGCTCAAAGATCTTAACACTGTACCCCAGCGTCGGAACGTCGTGCTCAAGGGCCGTAACACTGTCCCCTAGGGCCGTAACGTCGTGTTCAAGGACCGTATTACCGTCCCCAGGGTCGTAACGTCATGTTCAAGGGTCTAAACAGTGTACCCCAGGGCCGTAACGTCGTGCTCAAGGGCCGTAACGTCGTGCTCAAGGGCCGTAGCACCGCCCCCCAAGGCTGTAACGTCATGCTCAAGGGCCGTAACACCGTCCCCCAGGGCCGTAACGTCGTGCTCAAGGGCCGTAACGTCAGGCTCAAGAGCCGCAACACCGTCCCCCAGGGCCTTACCGTCATGTTCAAGGGTCTTAACACTGTACTCCCGGACCGTAACGTCTTATTGAAGGGCCGTAACACCGTACCTTAGAGCCGTAACGTCGTGCTCAAGATCCGTAACATCTTAACCCAGGGCCGTAACGTCGTGTTCAAGGACCGCAGCACCGTAACCCAGGGCCGTAACGCCGTGCTCAAGGGTCGTAACATCGTAACCCAGGGCCGTAACGTCGTGTTCAAGGACCGCAGCACCGTAACCCAGGACCGTAACGCCGTGCTCAAGGGTCGTAACACCTTACCCCAGGACCGTAACGTCGTGCTCAAGGGTCGTAACACCGTAACCCAGGACCGTAACGTCGTGCTCAGGGGCTGTAACACCGTGCTCAAGGGCCGTAACACCGCACCCCAGGGCCGGAACGCTGTGCAGTAGGACGTCCCGTAATGGTCACGAGTCTAATAACCCAGAGGCTGGTTGGCCCCACCTCCCTCCCCCCAGCAGGGGGGAGGGAGGGGGTAGGGGTTCGTCCACCAGTTCCTGCAGTCATGAGGTGGACCACACACCACACTTTCCACCCTGGGCATCTGCCTCTCCGCCTGTATTGCCTCACACAGTGTCGTACGGTCAATGATAGTATAGCAGTTAACGATCCTTCTCGTTAAACCGGTCAGTCTGGAAGTATCGGGAAAGCGGGAAAGATGAATGTCACATGAAGATCGAGGTCAGTATGTGGGTAACGTCCCATGAGCCAGTTAAAACCACATTACATATTAAACTGTATTGATTAATGATTATTAAAGTGTATTGATTAATGATTGCCTCATTGGGAGGAGGTTGTGTGTCTGATTGGGTCGTCGTCTCTGGTCTGTGCCGTACCCCCAGGAGAGGGGCACCACAGGGGAAAGGGAAGGCAAGTCACCCCGAGACTTGTGTAACGCTTTGCAGCCGTTACCCAACACTGCGTCATAACGGGGGGGGGGGGGGACGGAGCTCCACCTGCTGGGGATTCCATGGTGGTCTGGCCCCGTCCCCACCCCCGGGGAAAGGGGGAAGACGTCTAGGGAGACCATATGCCTGTTACTCAAGGGGGGGGGGGAGTATAGCTTGTCAAATGCAGTGATTTGTGGCAGCCTTGCTCGTCACCCGTCTCCACAGATGTGGTCAGTCTCAATCCTGCCGTGAGACTATTCCACCTGGGACGGGAGAGGATCACCACCTGGGACAGGAGAGGATCACCACTTGGGACGGGAGAGGATCACCTGGGACAAGAGAGGATCACCACCTAGGACAGGAGATCACCACCTGAAACGGGAGAGGATCACCACCTGGGACGGGAGTGGATCACCACCTGGGACAGGAGATCACCACCTGAGACGGGAGAGGATCACCACCTGGGACGGGGAAGGATCACCACCTGGGACAGGAGAGGATCACCACCTGGGACGGGAGAGGATCACCTCCTGAGACGGGAGAGGATCACTACCTGGGACGGGAGAGGATCACTATCTGGGACAGGAGAGGTTCACCACCTAGGACAGGAGAGGATCACCGCCTGAGACGGGAGATCACCACCTGGGACTAGAGTGGATCACCACCTGGGACAGGAGAAGATCACAACCTAAGATGGGAGAGGATCACCACCTAGGACGGGAGAGGATCACCACCTGGGACAGGAGAGGATCACCACTTGGGACGGGAGAGGATCACCACCTGGGACAGGAGAGGATCACTACCTGGGACGGGAGAGGGTCACTATCTGGGACAGGAGAGGTTCACCACCTAGGACAGGAGAGGATCACCACCTGAGACGGGAGATCACCACCTGGGACTGGAGTGGATCACCACCTTGGACAGGAGATCACCACCTAAGATGGGAGAGGATCACCACCTGGGACGGGAGAGGATCACCACCTGGAACAAGAGAGGATCACCACCTGAGACGGGAGAGGATCACCACCTGGGACGGGAGAGGATTACCACCTGGGATGGGAGAGGATCACCATCTGGGACAGGAGAGGATCACCACCAGGGACAGGAGAGGATCACCACTAGGACAGGAGAGGATCACCACCTGAGACGGTAGAGGATCACCACCTGGTACAGGAGAGGATCACCACCTGAGACGGGAGAGGATCACTTCCTGGGACAGGAGAGGATCACCACCTGGGACAGGAGAGGATCACCATCTGGGACGGTTGAGGATAACCTCATGGGACAGGAGAGGATCATTTTCTAGGAAATGAGAGGATCACCAGCTGGGTCAGGAGAGTCTTACCACCTGGGTCAGGAGAGGATCACCACCTGGGACAGGAGAGGATCACCTTCTGGGACAGGAGAGGATCACCACCTGGGACGTAAGAGGATCACTACTTAGGACGGGAGGATCACCACCCGGGACAGGAGAGGCTCCCTTCATGGGACAGGAGAGGATCACCACCTAGGTCAGGAGACGATCACTACCTGGGACGGGAGAGGATCACCACCTGGGATGGGAGAGGATCACCACCTAGAACGGGAGAGGATCACCACCTGGGACTGGAGTGGATCACCACCTGGGACAGGAGAGGATCACCACCTGAGACGGAAGAGGATCACCACCTGGGACGGGAGAGGATCACCACCTGGGACGGGAGAGGATCACCACCTGAGACGGGAGAGGATCACCACCTGGGACAGGATAGAATCACCACCTGAGACGGGAGAGGTTCACCGCCTGGGACGGGAGAGGATCACCATCTGGGACAGAAGAGAATTACCACCTGGGACACGAGAGGATCACCACCTGGGAGGGAAGAGGACCACCACATGAGACAGGAGAAAATCACCATCTGGGACAGGAGAATATCTCCTTGAACAGGAAAGGATCACCACCTGGGACGGGAGAGTATCACCTTCTGTGACAGGAGAGGATCACTACCTGGGACAGAAGAGGATCACCACCTGGAACGGGAGAGGATCAACACCTGGGACAGGAGAGGACCATCACCTGGGACAGGAGAGGATCATCTCCTGGGACAGGAGAGGATCACTACCTGGGACGGGAGGGGATCACCACCTGGGACGGGAGAGGATCATTTTCTGGGATAAGAGAGGATCACCACCTGGAACGGGAGCTGGGATAGGAGAGGATCACCTGGGACAGGAGAAGCTCACTTCCTGGGACAGGAGAGGATCACCACCTGGGACAGGAGAGGATCCCCACCTGGGTCAGGAGAGGATCACCACCTGGGACGGAAGAGGATCATTTCCTGGGATAGGAGAGGATCACCACCTGGAACGGGAGAGGATCATCACCTGGGACGGGAGAGGATCACCACCTAGACCGGGAGAGGATCACGACCTGGGACGGTAGAGGATCACCTCCTGGGACAGGAGAGGATTACCACCTGGGACAGGAGAGGATCACCACCTAGGACAGGAGAGGATTACCACCTGGGTCAGGAGAGGATCACCACCTGGGACGAAAGAGGACCATCACCTGGGACAGGAGAGGATCACCACCTGGGATGTGAGAGGACAATCACCTGGGACAGGAGAATTACCACCTGGGACAGGAGAGGATCACCACCTGGGACAGGAGAGGATCACCACCTGGGACAGGAGAGGATCACGACCTGGGACGGAAGAGGATCACCACCTGGGACAGGAGAGGATCACCACCTGGGACAGGAGAGGATCACTTCCTGACATAGGAGAGGATCACCTCCTGAGACAGAAGAGGATCACCATCTGGGACAGTTGATAACCTCTTGGGACAAGAGAGGATCACCACCTGGACAGAAGAGGCTCACTTCCTGGGACAGGAGAGGATTACCATCCAGGACAGGAGAGGATCACCATCTGGGACAGTTGAGGATAACCTCCTGGGATAGGAGAGGCTCACCACCTGGGACAGGAGAGGATCACCGCCTAGGACGGTAGAGGATCACCACCTAGGACGGGAGAGGATCAGCACCCGGAACAGGAAGGGATCACCACCTGGGACAGGAGAGGATCACCTGGGACGGGAGAGGATCATCACCTGGGACAGGAAAGGCTCACTTCCTAGGATAGGAGAGGACCACTGCCTGGGACAGGAGAGGCTCACCTGCTGGGACAAGAGAGGATCACTTCCTTGGATAAGAGAAGCTCACCTCCTGGGACAGGAGAGGATCGCCACCTGGGACAAGAGAGGCTTACCTGGGACAGGAGATGATCACCTGGGACAGGAGAGGCTCACTTCCTGGGACAGAAGAGGATCACCTCCTGGGATAGGAGATGATCACCACCTGGGACAGGATTGCCTCGGACAGGAGAGGTTCACCTCCTGGGACAGAAGAGGATCACCACCTGGGACAGGAGAGGATCACCTGGGACAGAAGAGGATCACCACCTAGACAGGAGAGGATCGTTTCCTGGGACAGGAGGGGCTCAACACCTAGGACAGGAGAGGATCAACTGGGACAGATCAACACCTTGGACAGATGAGGCTCACCTGAGACAGGAGAGGATCGCCACCTGAGATAGGACTGGATCACCACCTGGGAGAGGAGAGGATCACTTCCTGGGACAAGAGAGGATCACCACCTGGGACAGGAGAGGATCACCATCTGGGACAGTTAAGGATAACCTCCTGGGACAGAAGAGAATCACCACTTGGGACGGGAAAGGCTCACTTCCTGGAACAGGAGAGGATCAGCACCTGGGACAGGAGAGGATTACTAACTGGGTCAGGAGAGGATGACCACCTGGAACAGGAGAGGATCACCACTTGGGACAGGAGAGGATCACCTTAAACAGGAGAGACTCACCTCCTAGGACAGGAGAGGATCGCCACCTGGGACAAGAGAGGCTCACCTGCGACAGGTGATGATCACCTGGGACAGGAGAGGATCACCACATGGGACTGGAGAGAATCGTCACCTGGGACAGGAGAGGATCACCTTGGATAGGAGAGGCTGATCTCCTGAGACAGGAGAGGATCACCACATAGGACAGGAGAGGATAACCTCCTGGGACAGGAGAGGATCACCACCTGGGACAGGAGAGGCTCACTTACTGGGAATGGAGAGGATCACCACCTGGGACAGGAGAGGATTACCACCTGGGTCAGGAGAGGATTACCATCTGGAACAGGAGAGGATCACCACCTGGGACAGGAGCGGATCACCAGTGGGACAGGAGAGAATTACCACCTGAGGCAGGAGAGGATCACCTCCTGGGACCGGAGAGGATCACCACCTGGGACAGGAGAGGATCACCTCATGGGACAGGAGAGGATCGCCTGGGACAGGAGAGGATCACCACCTGGGACAGGAGAGGATTACCCCCTGGGACTGGAGAGGATCACCTGGGACAGGAGAGGATCACCACCTGGGACAGGAGAGGATCACCACCTGGGACAGGAGAGGATCACCTCCTGGGACAGGAGAGGATCACCTGGGACAGGAGAGGATTACCACCTGGGTCAGGAGAGGTTCACCACCTGGGACAGGAGAGGTTTACCTCCTAGGACAGGAGAGGATCACTTGGGACAGGAGAGGATCACCACCTAGGACAGGAGAGGATCGCCTCTTAGGACAGGAGAGGATCACCTCTTGGGACAGGAGAGGATCACCTCCTGGGACAGGAGAGGATCGCCACCTGGGACAGGAAAGGATCACCACCTGGGACAGGAGAGGATTACTCATGCCTCCCTCATCAGTGAGCAGCCCGGCTGTTACATTCCCCTGATCACTGTCACTGGACGTTACAACCAATCCAATAACGTCATACTCTACCCCCAAGGGTGTCCCACGACGAGCGGGTGAGGTCTGCAGCTGAGGATGTGACGTCCTGGGAAAGGGACCAGACCTACTAATGGGGTGACGTTGGTCGGCCCTGACGTGGTTACAGAGCCTTGGTGTGTGCGTGTGTGTGTGTAGTACTGATCTTAAGCATCTTACTGCCAGGTGGTGTAGTGAGGTACATATTGTAGTGACAATTGTAGTGAAGTACATATTGTACTGAGGAGGTGTAGTGAGGCACATATACCGGCAGGTGTAGTGAGGTATATATTATAGAGATAGTCATTGTGGACATTTGAAGTTTGTCTGGCAGTTGTCATTATGATAGCACGTAATATGTGGACAAGTATATAATGACAGAACTTACATGTGTTCCTGAGACACACTTGATATAAGTACATTTTTAACAGACTTAATTTGACTTGTACTATAAGGACGTATACGGCCGAGCGCATCCTGTGCTTTTTATCGAGATGGAGGATGATCCTGGGCGCCAGCGGGATATGTTCCTTGGCGAGACAGAGAATGATCCTAGGCGTCAGTGGGATATGTTTTTTTTTTTGTCGGGGCGGAGGATGATCCTAAGCGTCAGCGGGATATGTTTTTTGTCGAGGCGGAGGATGATTTGGGCGTCAACTGGATATTTTTTTTTGTCGGGACGGAGGATGGTCAAGGGCGTCAGCGGGATATGTTCCTTGGCGAGGTGGAAGATGATCCTGGGCGTCAGCGGGATATGTTCCTTGGCGAGGTAGTGAATGATCCTGGGCGTCAGTGGGATATGTTTTCTGTCGAGCCGGAGGATGATCCTGGGCGTCAGCGGGATATATATCTTGGCGAGGTGAAGGATGATCCTGGGCGTCAGCGGGGTATGTTCCTTGGCAAGGTGGAGGATGATCCTGGACGTCAGCGGGACATGTTTTTGTCCTGGTAGAGGATGATCCTGGGCGTCAGCGGGATATGGTTTTGTTGAGGCGGAGGATGATCCTGGGCGTCAGCGGGATATTTTTTTGTCGGGACTGAGGATGATCGAGGGCGTCAGTGGGATTCCTTGGCGAGGCAGAGATTGATCCTGAGCGTCAGCGGGATATGTTCCTTGGCGAGGTGGAGGATGATCCTGGGCGTCAGCGGGATATATTCCTTGGCGAGGCGGAGGATGATCCTGGGCGTCAGCGGGATATATTCCTTGGCGAGGCGGAGGATGATCCTGGGCGTCAGCGGGATACGTTTTTTGGCGACGTGGAAGATGATCCTGGGCGTTAGCGGGATATGTTTCCTACGGGGGTGTAGGATGGAAATCTAGAAACTTTGCAAAATCTGTTGATAAATTTAGTAACTTTTATCAGCGCTGACAAATAATAAACAACGTGGATTGAAATCCCTTTTAAATATGGAATTTTACCGAATGAAGGAATAAAAATTCTCTAATTCTATTTTATTACTGTATTTAGATTTTGCTTGATCTGGGGGGAAGTGGGGGCGCCCCGTCGTCTGTCTTCGGGGACCCGTGAGAATAAGGGGAAGGTGTAGAGGGGGTCGTGTCGCGGGTGTATCGAGGTGTAGCCCTCTGTAGTGGGGTGTAGGGGGGGAGGGGGTTCAGTAAGGGCACCAAGTTGTACATTTGGGTGGATCGTTTTCACACTTTTTCTGATATTCCTTTTGGGGTCAGTGCGGGAAAGTTGTGGATCCATGAGGAAAAATTCTGCAAAAAATATGGCATCTCTGCGCCAAGCAAATGCCGGCCATCAGGCGGCTCTTCTCACGTGATGGACATGAGGCGCGTGGATGAAGAGCTCGTAATTGGCTGGTTTCCATGAGTAAATAATGTTCTCTGCTTCAAAGACCTTGACTAAAACCATTTAAAAGGAAAATATTTCAGTTGGGATAAATACTGGATTTTTGCGTTTATGGGTGAAATAATCTATTGTTTTCATTATTCGTGGATTAGATAAGTTGTTAAAATATTTGTCTTAAAATTTTCACAGTATTTGAATGCATCTAAAACATCATTATTATAGCACCTATGGCAGAAAAATATTGCAGTTAGATGTCTGACGATTTTCTTAGAATTGTTGGAATTTTTAGAAAATAAATACTATATTTTTAGTTTCCTCTGGGCGCTGAAGGAGTTGTTCAGTTACTTCTAGGTTTCAGAAGTTCTTTAGTTAAGTGTATTTCTATAAAAGTAACCCTACCTCACTTAGAAATAAACATATCTTCAGCTCTAGATCTTGTCTATAAATGCGCGTTTTTAATACCTTATTTTTCAATTTTTGGCTCCCTCGGGAAAGTGGCTAAAGACGTTGGCGCAGAGATGCCATATTTTTTTTGCAGAATTTTTTCCTCATGGATCCACCCTAATACCTAAGTGTGCCAAAGCCGCCGGCAGGAGTCTCTCACCAGCATGAGACCCCCCCCATCCTCCCAGCAGGGGGGCCCAGGGCACCACTGATAACCACCCCAGACACAGGCACGGTCGTGTTCAGTGTGGGGCTACTGGCAGCCCTCCCCCTTAACCCCTCCCTCGCACATGGGGGGGGGGGGGAAGATGACACCAGCGTTGCCCGTCTCTTGCCTTGCGCACGCACCGTGTGTTTCCTGCTGTGTGCACACGCGCCCACCCTCGCCTGCGCTGGGACGGCGGTGCACACGGCCCTCACACGGGCTGCGGAGGGAGAGGCCTGGCCGCCCAGGTGCTCCCGGGGAAGGCGAAGGGAGTGTGCAGCCGGCCTCATGCAACACAAATCCTGCTAGCCCTCCCGGCTACCTGCTGGCCCTCCCTCCTACTTGCTGGCCCTCCCTCCTACCTGCTGGCCCTCCCTCCTACCTGCTGACCCACCCTGCTACCTGCTGGCCCTCCCTCCTACCTGCTGTCCCTCCCTGCTACCTGCTGGCCCTCCCTGCTACCTGCTGCCCCTCCCTGCTACCTGCTGGCCCTCCCTGCTACCTGCTGACCCTCCCTGCTACCTGCTGGCCCTCCCTGCTACCTGCTGGCCCTCCCTGCTACCTGCTGGCCCTCCCTGCTACCTGC
>JAYMFT010297087.1:0-10291 GCA_038088735.1 Panulirus argus | reverse complement strand
GACAGCTATAGTACCGTCAGGACGGAAAAGTGAGGGGAAGGTGGAGCGACAGAAGTTGTTAGAGATGCCCTTAGCTACAGACCAGAAAGACCTATCCATGGATGATGATGACAGGTTATTCACATTCCCTAACACAGTCTTCATATTTTGTGAACACAAGCAAATGATAGCATTTTTATATATAAGACTTCATGACTGATGTTTGACCAACCTCAAATTCATTTATAAGTAAAAGTTTGTATGTAGTATCTATGGTACACGTTAGGTCTACATCCATTCATCCACTCAAAAGATATCATGAACACGAAATCAAGAAATTTGAACAGACTGCACTCACTGTTTCGCAGCACTATCTATCTAAATCTCCCATCAATGAGACAGCTACAGCAATAGAGTCTCCACTTATCACTGTCCTTATATGCCTCCTTTGCATACACTATTCCATACTTTATACCATTATTTCTCTCCCTCCTGTATTCTTCGACTCAATTTCCCCATGTCACACATGGTCTTCCTCTCACACCAAACCTTTTAATTGTAGTATCATACACTCACCTTGTAAACCCCTAGTCTTGCATTCTTTCCACAAGCCCAAACCACCTAAAGCATTAGGTTACCCACTCTACCACTCCACAATTCATTCCCTTTGCATTCTCTGCCATACCACACCTTTCCTACACCCCTTCATTGCTTTCTTCATTCCAACTAGTCATACCACATGCTCCCCTAAAATAACTCATTTCCACAGCCTGGATTCTTGACCTCTGTGACTTATCCCACATCCATGTCTCACCTGCATAGGTCAGGGTTGGGAGGAGTATGCTGTCTCTTAATTCTCTCTTCCCTTCCATATTTACACCTCTATGCTTCATTATTCTATTAAGGGACCCAATCAGGGTTGGGAGGAGTATACTGTCTCTTAATTCTCTCTTCCCTTCCATACTTACACATCTACCCTTCATTATTCTATTAAGGGACCCAATGACTCTTCTATACTGTATTGCTCTCTACCTTATCTCTCCTTCGATATCACCAAACTTACCCAAGATAGCTCTTTAATACCTAAATTCAGTCTCAGTCTTTCTTCCCCTATATCCACAACATAGTTCAGTTCACTTTCTCCTTCACTTCATATGATTTTGTAAAATCTATTCTTTCACTATTTCCTCTGAAGCATCATTACTTTTATCTGCATTTACCTTCAATTGCCTATGCTTACACAAAGCATAAAATACACTTACAACTTTCTGTAACTCCTCTTCACTCTCATCAAACAACACAGTATCATCCGTAAACAGGCTTGCCATTAGCAAACATACCTCATCACAACGCTGCTTTTCTGCACCTCCTTTCCCTAGTTTAGCGCCTCATCTATCTTATCACTCTATCCATGTATATATCAAAAAGTCATGGTGACATCACACAACCAAGCCTCACACCCACATGTATACCAAAACTTTCACTCAACCCTCCATCCACTCTTACATATGCATTTGCTCCCCTATAAAAGGCTTTCACACCATCCAATAGGGGTCTGCCTACCCCATATATCCTTAACATATCCCCAAAAATAGCATTCCACTCAACTCTGTCATACGATTTCTCCAGATCCATGAAGGCTACATATAACTTCTTACCTTTCACTAAATACTTTTTCAGTCATATTTACCACATAGAATCTGATCCACACATCCCCTATCTTTCGTAAAACCACCTTGTTCCTCACTAATTCTGCATTCAGTCATTTCTCCACAAGCTCCCTCCTTTTACTCTCACCAGCATCCCATTTACATTTAGCATCATCACTCTCAATCGCTTGTCCCTTTTACCCCTCGGCATAACTAGTAGACTCTGATGCTACTTCTTAACCTTTTATGCCTGACCTTTGACAGGCCACTAGCAGAGGGCAACTCCAGTGCAGCGTTTCCAGAGGCAGCGGAGCCCCTAAATTGTCCAAAAACTAAAATCCCCAGCACAACTCAAGTGTTTGACTGTATTTCAAAAAAGAAAAGAAAACTATTACTCCTATTGCCTTAATGGAGTTGGGCCACGCCTTCCCCTTCAGTTCCATCCCTAAGGTTGTATTAACAAGGTTACCATGAGAAGGTGGAGTGAGACTTGGAAACTCTAGAAAACTAGAGTATCCCCTTAAGGCACTGACATCTAAAACTTTTTCCAATTTGGAGCCTATCACAGCAGCAGTACCTCCTGACCTCATTGGTTATGATACTGCCACTGTGCAAATCTTTCCAGCAGAGGGCATAAATTAATATGTAAACTAAGAGATATGTAAACATATACACACATAGGAAGACATACATTGTAACACAGTATTCATAAAGCAGTCACATATACCAAGCGTGGTTTTCTTACCTGGTCCTTCTTTGGTTTCTTAAAAACCTGAGTGAGTTGTCCAAGGCGGTTCTTTAAGTTTGAAGCATGGTTTGTATTAGTCCCTCTTGCACTTTCAGTGTCGCTGCTGAAACAAGCATGCATCAGTAAGAGGTCAGTGTTTATGGAAACAAATAGGAAAATATAGTTACTATAACCAAAAATAGGTAATGAGATCTGTATTTAGGAGTCTAAAATGTTTACATTCAAAAGTAAACATTCACTTCTATGTACCATTTCCAACATCTAAGAAAATGTTAAACATTTAGAGTCATCTTCCTAAAACAGTTTATGGAACATTTAAACATGTTTTCATAATATCTGCAAAAGAACTGATGATGATGGTTTGTTTAATGCACAGATAAAGTACTTGCCTTGTAAGCACCTACACTCTAGAACACAATAGTTAAAGAAATGCTAACTCAACATCTATGCAACTGGGAAAGTAGATCTCAAGAAAACCATAAAAATTAAGAATATCATGAAATTTCAAAAGACAAACTGGAAAATGGCAATCAATGATGAATGTTTTGAGTTTAAGTGGCAAAACATCACAAGGGGAAAGTGTAGTGGACCCATTACAATAATTTGACTTGTCTTATGACACCCCTTTGATAAGCAAACACCATCACCTCTTTTAATACCTTGACATCTATTTTCTATTAAAAAATGCATATAATCTTTAAAATAGGCATATTCTCATAATCTTGAACTTAATGTTCTGTGAACCACTGTCACCCAAACAGTTACAATTATACTAACTGCTTGTTTTTCCTGCTTTAGTAAAGTTTCAACAGGAACAGATTATTGTGCCCTTAAAAAAAAAAAAAAAAAAAAAAAAAAAAAAAAAAACTCATGTGGCTTATCCTACAGAGATAATACAAAAAAGAAGAGATACTTAGCCATTTACTCACTTCCCTCTTAGTTGCCTCCTGCAAGGCAAAGGCAATATTTTGGGCATGGTCTTTCTCCCTTATCTCATGGGATATAATATTTTTTTTTCATATTCATTAAAATTATCTACTAATTTGGTCTTGCAGATATACTCCCTCTCTCTATTCTCATATCAGATCTTAACATCTTCCCCTGTCTCTTTTACTTGCTTCATTCAGTTGCATTAAATAATATGGAGGGCATGTTCTTTCTCCCTTATCTCATGGAATACTATCATTGTAACAATATCTTTTTCCATTAAATTGAATTTCTCCTAATTTTCTCTTGTTGATATACTCCCTCACTCTATCCTCATATCTTATCTTAAAATCTTTCCCTGTCTCTCTCACTTACTTCATTCAGTTGCATTACTTTAGCAACTGTTTCACATTCATTATATTTCTAACACCAATAAACTAACTCAAAGCCCCAGTTTGCACTCATATCACCTCTCATTTCACAGTCTTCCTATGACATCCATTCTCCTTACTCCTTTATACTCCTAACAAATAATCCAACTGTAATGGAAAGGAACTCAGTTGCTTAAAATTTGCTTGGCATTTTTGCTTTAAGCTTATGGCTAACTTGCATGACCACCATCGTATTTCCAGAAATCTCATCAATATCTTTAAGATTGCCGCATTCTTTAGACCTCCAATATTTTGCCAGCCTTTCACCATTCTCTATTGTTTTTACTTTCATTCCACCACACTTTTTCCATTAAGCCCTTCACTACTCTAGACAAATACTCATACAAGCTGGGCAGCTCATCTAGATGTCAGTTTATGCATCACATTTTGTGCATTTATTTCAAGGCTGCTCACCAAGCGTGGATGGTTGCCAAGGTGGCAGAGTGAAATTATTCCCCGGAAAAGTCAGTCATCCACCAGCTATGCCAATGTCAGCACATTCTCACAAGTTTTCAGTGAGTGAAAATGAGCTGCTTTTAGCTAGATTTAGAGGACCAATCGGATGATCCTGAATTTATTGAGGATGATGATCTGTTTTCACATCATTTGGGGAGTAATTCTAAGGACAGTGACACTTCCAGCTATGAAACTTGATCAAGATGAAGTGGGAGAAAGTGTTTCTAGCACAAGTTAAGGCCATGCTGCCAGCACCTACAACACTTAACAAAGTTGCATTGACTGGTGTAAATGGTAATTTTACAATCTTTCATCTTCCTACTATGAGGAAATTATTCAAGATTCACAGACTAAAAAAAAGGTACATAATTGATAAGATGAAACTTTGCAACAATCAGTAATCAATTTTTTGCATGTAGGCACTGGAGTTCACTAATTATGGAGACTCTTGTGTGGCCACCCCTTTGAGGGAGTTCCTGAAGGGAACAGGTGTTAGAGATACATATCGAAAGATTGATAGGTAAAATAAACATTAAAACCTGCAGTGGCAACTCATTCAACACGTCTTTCTCCTACACTTTTTAACACACAAAATATTTACAAAACTTCTATATATTATCAGTGAAAGAAGTTAAAAAATACTTCTGGAGTGACTTTTTTTTTTTACTGTTCTATGAATATCTCTGAAACTGTAATGTCAAATACATTTTTTTTTAACTTGAAAAATGGAGATTCGATTCACAGGGCTGGAAAGAAAATCCAAGTGAGGAGTCTGGGGGTTAAGAATCTAGGTATGAAAATACTTATGATTATAATAATGTTCTTCCTTCTCTTCAATTTGTCTTTTATCCTCATTCTTACTACAGTTTTTATAGTGGCAACTCAGAGATAATATAAATTCAACTTTTTCTTATAAACATATATATTTTCACACTTGTTCTGTTTCCTGCACTAGCAAGGTAGTTCCAAAAACATGAAGAATGGCCTCATTTGCTGACATCCATCTTCTAGTTGTAAATATAATGCACAAAACAAGTGACTTCATCTACAACCAAGCCCCAAAGACCATACTGTGGTTTCCCCAGACCACTTCATATGCCATGGCTCAGCCCACTGGCTTCTCATCATCCCCTGTAAACCACATCATTCTATCCTATGCATGTCTCTCATGCTCTTTCAGTCTATCCCTCCATCTCCTCTTTAGTCTACCCCTCCCCCTACCTCCCTCTACTTCCAACATGTATATTCTCTTAGTCTTCTGTCCTATGCATGTCTCTCATGCTCTTTCAGTCTATCCCTCCATCTCCTCTTTAGTCTACCCCTCCCCCTACCTCCTACTTCCAACATGTATATTCTCTTAGTCTCTCCTCACTCATCCAAACCATTTCAGCAAAACCTGATCAGCTTTCTCAGTCATACTCTGTTTACTACCACAAATCTCTCTCTTACAGTGTCATTCCTTACATGATCAACCCTCCTCATACCACCTATGCCCCAAGGCATTTTCTTTCAAAGAGGACCACCCCATTTCATTCTTTTGCATTTAGGGCTCAAGAATTGGTTCCTTACAACACCATCAGGCCTATTATAACATTAAACACACTTATCTTTGTCTTCAAAATGAGCTCTTCTTCTATACTCTCCTCACTGCAACCAAAACGTTTGTCTCCTCTCTCATCCTGATTCACTTCAGCTCCCATAGCTTCACTGACTGTCATGTCCACTCCATTTCCTTCAGGTTCACCCCATTCAAACTCACATCCAAACCAATGTCGTGTTTCCTTGGTAAATCTCATTACCTAACTTTTATTCACATAGAAAAAAAGTTTCAACTTTTTCCTTTCACACACTCTCCCAAACTCAGACACCACCTTCTGCAGTTTCTAGAATCTGCTACCACAGCAGTGTCACTGCAAACAGCAACTGACTCACCTCCAATGTACCCTCACACTACCCACCACCACCACCAGTATTGTTGGGATCCATCCCTCTCTCCTAAACACTTACATTTCCCTACCTTCCAACCCTATCGAAAAAATTATCAAACAACCATAATAACAAGAAACACCCTTGATGCAAGCTCAACTCCTCCCTTCTTAGTCATACACATGCTTTACTCTCCCTATACAAACTCTTGATCCATCCAGTAACTTTCCTCCCACAACATATACTCGTAGCATATTTCAAAAATCCTCTCCGTCAAGCCTATCATACACTCTCTCTTGGTGAATAAATGCCACACACAAATCCTTTTCTCTCACCAATATTTCTCACAAATTCTTCAAAACTAACCAATTGGTCCACACATCCTCTACTACTCCTGAAGCAACAATGCTGCTCCCTAATATGATCTGTGTATGCTAACACCCTACCAATAACTTACCAGGTGCTGTATAGTCAAATGTAATCTGACCATTCACTTTTAACCCCACCATCCTTATATACTAACACTATACTGGCATTCTACCAGTCCTCAGACACCTCACCTTAAGCCATAAATACATTTGGAATCCTGATTAACCAATCAACAACAATCTCACCCTTTTTCTTGAGAAATCTGATAGCAATTCCATCCATTTCAGCCACTTTGTAACACTTTATCTTACAAAGATCAAACTACTTACCAAGACTCTTTTGCCTCACATAACACTTCATCCCAATCAACCTATATCCATCACCGTAATCTAACACTTTCAGTAGTCCTTCAAAATATTCACTTTATCTTTCCTTCACCTCCTCATGCCTGTAATAATCTTCCCATCTTCTCACCTCACCAATGCTCCCATTTGTTATTTTGTTCTCTTCACACTGTTCACCCTCTTCCAAAGCATTTCCTTGTTTTCCTTGAAGTCTACCAATACTCTCTCACCCTATTTTTCAGCCCTTGCACCCTTCCCTTAACCTTTGAGCACTTTCTCTCGTACACTTCCCAATCACTTGTATTCATTCCCTGCTAGTAATGATGATATATCCCTCTCTCTTTCTTCCAATGGTAACTTACCTTCCTAATACTACCATTCATAAGCCCATATCCCACCTCCTGCATAGTACACACTTCTGCACATGTAAGCACAATGATTTCCTAACTTTCTTTCACTCCTCACCTAATAATATTTGTTACCTTGTTCTCCTCACACTGTTCACTTCCTTTCAAAGCAATATCTTATTTTCCCCAAAGTCTTACAATACTTTCTCACCCTATCTCTCTCTTGCCCTCTTTTACAACAGTAGCACCTTCCTTTCAACTTCCTGTCAATGTCCCTTGTACACTTTCCAGTCATTTGTATTCATTCCCTAAACATACCACCCATACATCTCCCTTTTCCCTTTAACTAGAACCTAACTTCCTCATCCCACTACTCATATGCCCATATCCCATATATTATACACTTCACCTGCACATGTAAACACAATTTCCCTAAATAAACTCCACCCCTTGCTTAATCCTAATCCCCTTGTTTCATCTACTCTCACCTTGTACTACTTTTCACTCATCTATCATTCTTCACCCTCTTTTTCAAGCTCAGTCACTTTCACCACCTTCTTTCCACTCATGTCATTTCCCCTTTTCTTAAAGCCACAAAATTTTACACTCGCCTTCACAAGAGATGACGAAAAATCCCATCAAATGCCCTTTGCAGCTTTTTCACATCCAGCAGTCAAATAAAACAATCTAATAATGCCTGCTGACCCTCCTTAACCCCATCCATCCATATTTTCTCCAGTATGCAGCATTTATATATACCAGTTTTCCCATTACAAATCCATTTCCAACGAATATAGTGCATATGAACACGCACTTTCATAGAACACCTTTCCATGGTAATTGAACTAGGCTGTGGATGTGAGACAAAGGGTGTTTGATTACTTGAAATCAAATCGTTATTTCCCTATTAGGGGCAATCATAGGCAAGTAAAAGAGGGACTTTTTGATGCAAGTGTGCTGATCACTGGGACTTTTTGATGCAAGTGTGCTGATAACTATGTTGTGGAGGTAAGGATGAACATTTGTAGAGGTTTTCGAAAAAGAGGAAACAATTTTGGGGAGAAGAGAGTGGAGAAAGTGACCTTGGAAAGGAAAAGTGTGAAGAAATGCTAGGAAAGATTGGGCATAGAATGCCAAATGTGAGAGTAAATGAAGCAAGGGGAGTGGGTGAGGACTGGGAGGTATTTAGGTAAACAGTGATGGTGTGTGCAAGAGATGCATGGGGCATGCGAAAGGTGGGAGGCAGGCAGATTAGAAAGAGTAAGGAATGGTAGGATGATGAGGTAAAGTTTCCAGTGAAAGGAAAAAAAAAAGTTTGCATTACATATGACAGGGAGAGAATGGTTGTAAGGGAAGTGAACATTTTCCTTTGTTCCTGGCACTACCTTGCTAATGTGCCATCCAGCTAACATGAAAAAAAAAAATGGTTTATTCCTTTCTTCTAATTGACCAGCTGCCAAAATTGCTGCTTCTGCACTTCTCTGTTGTCACTAGATTTTCTATAGGTTTGAATCTTTTTTTTTTTCTGAACATCTAGGTCATCTAGAAAAAATTCTATCAGACCTTATATGCTTTTAAATAAAATCACCATCTCTCTGATTATGTACCTCCTGCATCCTTTTTACTGAAATGAGTATCTCTTCATATCCAGTGACTATATTTCTCAGATTCCCAAGTTTCTCATTCGTTTCATGATATCCTTCATAATCCTTGAGTTAATTCATCAGTTTCTTTAACTGCTCCTCTTATTGTGCTCACTTCCCAAAACATCTTCAAACACTTTTCTCTGGTGGTTCCTCCTGTCTCATCCTTGTGGATCTTATTGTAGCACTTGGTCTTAGTGCATTCCCTTATTGGAATCCTTACCAGATTGTAGTCCAATAGAAGAAAAAGAAAAATAGTTTTTTTTTTTTTTAATGTTGAAGGCTCCAGTCACGGACAAAAGTTCCATATGAGCATATTCAGAAAACCTACCAATGTTTGTTCATATATCCATTATTAATAAGCTAAACATGACAGAATTAAATTACCATCCTTCCAGTCTATGTTCCACAGGGCATTGCATATCTACTGTCTGGTATTAATTGAGGATGATTTTGAAAAGATACATTCTATTAGATAAATGTTAAAGTATCCTAGATTTTTCATTGATAAATCCCTCAAGTTGGCAAAGAAATAATTTCATAAACCCAAACCTTCTCTTGATACCAAGAATCTTTAAGTTTCCCTTTTAGAGATAATTTTACATTACTTCCCAGGATGCTTAAATCCCTATTTGTTAATGTAGCCTTCAACAATAACAGTACTATAAAAGAATATCTTAATAAGAACCTCACCAGAAAGTTCCGTGAGCTGATTTTTAGAATACCCTGTAAAAATTGTAATGTTTTATGTTGGGCAGACTGGTAAGGATCTTTATGTTAGACTTAAGTAATACAAGTTAGGGCAACAATCAAATGCCTTGTTAATCATGAGAAACATCATGATCATTGCATTGACTGCAGTATTGCCAATTCAGTTATTGGCTGTAACTCCTTTACCATGAGAAATATTATTAAATCTTCTATTATTAAAAACTTAAAGAATTATAACATCAACATTAGTGAAGGTTTATTCAAAGTAGCTAGCTTTACTGTAAACGAAATCGGTAAATTTCCCTCTCTTGTCCACATAATAAAATTTCATGGCAGGCATGTCTCAAAAATTCATAAATACTTTCCCTTGTCTTTTACATTACATTTCATAATTCTCTTTATATTTCCATTATGGCAAGACCTTGATGTGGACTTTTGTCCATGACTGGAGCCTTCAACATGAAAATTAAAGACCCGAACACTCCAACCTGAGCACCTCCATCTGGTGGAACTTATATCCTAAAGGCGTCCTAGCCACGTCTCATCCTTGTATACCAACTGACTGTCCTGTATCTCATTCTTATCTCTGCTGATGATGTGATCAATACAAGAAAGTGCACTTGGGAACTTTTTGCATTCTATTTTCTTGTGGATTTCCTGCAATAGATGTAAGGCATGTGTACAAGTAGGAAAAGAAGAGAGTGACTGGTTCCCAGTGAAGGTTGGTCTGTGTCAGGGGTGTGTGATGTCCCCATGGTTGT
>JAYMFT010297076.1:0-10291 GCA_038088735.1 Panulirus argus | reverse complement strand
CAACACTTAGAATTGTTATTTTCACTTACCAAGACACTTAGAATTGAACCGGACATGAAATCAAAATCATGGATTGCGCCATTAGTGGACTTGGCGATGGACACTAAATATTTCAAGCTGAAAACATCCGTGGATTTGAAAGGGAAGGAGAGACCATAACCCAACGTAAGTTTTTCATCCTAAGTTAAGGAATAGCACGAGAGATTGATGATGTTCTTATCAGGGTTTGATGCTTTCGCCTATAAACTGTTGTAGAAAATCCTGTCTATTTTCCATTCTAGATGGTTTTCTTCCTGATGATCTGGTTTCTTGTTCTTCTTCTTGCTTCACTCTTACGGTTGGCAGCAACGGCAGGGTCATCGTAGATGAAGGAGAGTTCTCTAGTAACACATTTGAGATTGTAGAAGGCGTGGTCTGAGTCAGCTTTAGCACCGTCAATGTGTTGCAGAGGGATTTCATGCTCAATCTTACTGAAAGGAGTTTGTTTATTCTTATGGAGGATATCTGGGATAAAGGTGCGAGAAATGATTTTGTTGCGAACACATTATTGTCTGAATCTGAACTGTAACTTCTTGATGTTGGCAGAGAGGTAGGAGCGACGGTACTTACGGAGGAGTTCAATGAATTTTGGGAAGGCCTGGGTGTTGTTCGGTGAGAACTCCATCGCGATGGTTAACTGTAGATATGAGAATCACACTAGTCCGTGATTGCAGTTATGAAGGTGAAATCGCACTTCAGTAAGAGTTCATAGAGTTATATTTAACTTACAGTAAATGTATACATGTGTGGCACAACTAGTTTCGCGGAGACAAACCGCCTCTTCAGGTGCCAATAATCAACATAGTTATTTAAATTCCGAATCACACATCACTCGCGCTGTTGTGGTACCGTCTCCTGCCCAACACATACTGTCTGGCCGTTAAAGGGACTTTGTAATGCCTTTGCGGGTTGGGATGCCTTGTGGTTACAAGAGTAGGGGGAGCGGGAGGGGGAGGGGTTAGACCTGGGTAGGCGAGTGCCATTAGGGCAAGAAAAGAAAATCTATTTTATCTTATTTTAGCTAGGTGTATTGACTAAGTTGTTCATATTGATTAATAATTGGATAGGCTTTAGAGTTGCCTTGGGACGTAGTTAAGGTCCTATTATTTTATATGTGACTTAGTGTGTAGAAGAAACGATACCACACTGTCCTGACCCACACTGACCGCTGAAAGCGGAGGATGATTTATGGTGGGGGGATATGTTTAACTTGCAGTTTATCTATACATACATGGCACGACTAGTTTCGCAGAGACAAACCGCATCTTCAGGTACCAATAATCAACATAGCTATTTAGATCCCGATATCACACATCAATCCCGGTGTTGTGGTACCGTCTCTTGCCCAACACATACTGTCTTGCCGTTAATAGGACTTTGTAATGTCTGTGGGGGTTGGGATGCCTTGTGGTTACGAGAGTAGTTGGAGGGAGGGGGGCTAGGCCTGGGTAGGCGAGTGCCATAAGGGCAAGAAAAAGAAATTCATCTTTTTTTTTTTTTAGCTAGGTGTATTGACTAAGTTATTCATAATGATTAATAATTGGATGGGATTTAGAGTTGCCTGGGGACGATATTAAGATCCTATTATGTTAAATGTGACTTAGTCAGTGTGTATAGAAAAGATTATCACACTGTCTTGACCCACATTGACAGCTGAAAGCGGAGAGTGATTTATGATGGGGAGGGAGGGGGTGGATTTTGGCTTGGGGAGCTGGGTGAGTCCAAGCCAATTCGCTTCATATTCTCAATTTTAGACAATTCTCCCATAATAATTTGATTCATGATAGGATGGGCTTTGAAGTTAGCTGGGGACATATTGAAGTTTTTAGTATTAGCAATAATTATCGCCTCAGTAGTATTGCGAATGCAGTAATCTCCAGAAGTATAAAGAATAACTGGATGACTGAGATCTACTGGATGGTCTTTATCTTGACAACATTTCGCAATTGCATTGTTCCAATCACCCTAGCATACATATTGCTTGTGCCAATAGCATCTCTCATTTACAGTTTTCCCTGTCTGGCCAATGTATACGTCATTACATACCTTGCATTTGACAGCGTAAACACTCCCAATTGTTGAATAATTTGGTTTGTTTCTTATTAAAGCTTTACTAGTAGTGTTATTGTACTGGAAGGCAACCTTATAAGCATTCCTCTTTATTACACTTCTAAGATTAGTTAAGTTGGGAGAATAGGGAAAAACTACACATTTAGACCTATCACCATTTGTAACTTTTTTGATAATGGGAGCATACAAAGTCTTCCTAGCTTTTCCAAACATTTTATTTCACAAACTAGTTAGAGTAGTAAAACAGCCTAAATATATACCTTATATGAATATCCCCCTTTCAAACTTGTGGGATCAAAAATCCTTAGTGCCTTCAGAAACATGGACATAAATAGAGACATTTTAACACAGGGATCATGCACTGAAAAATAGTGAATATAGCTTTTAGAGTTGGTAGGCTTCCTGAAGATATTAAAGGACAATTGATCAGATTCTCTTCTTATCAATACATCAAGAGAGGGCATTTTGCCTTTTTTCTCCCATTCCATCTTGAATTTAATGTAGGGATGGACATTGTTTAATTCATTAAAGAAAGCAACACAATTCTGGAAAGATGGCCACAAGGACAACACATAATCAACATATCTAAACCAAGCTTTCGGATGATTATCAATAGAAGTTAAAATTTCAGGGTCAAAATATTCCATAAATAAGTTACGAAGAATAGGGCTGAATGGATTACCTATGGAGAGTCCTAATTTTTGTCTATAAAAATTACCTTTATCATCTTGAAAAAAAATTGTTGGAGACACAAAGTTCTACCAAGTCAATGAAAGTTTCAATGGGCAGGGGCAAGTAAAACTGATATCAGGCAATTTTCTCCTCAGATATGTGATGGTTTCATCAATGGGGACTTTAGTGAAAAGTAAATTCACATCGAAGCTGATAAATGTATGGTCAGGCAAATTAATGTGCTTAACTTTGTTAACAAACTCTAAACTATTATTAACATGGGATGGAGAGATTTGTCCGTGAATAATGCTAAGATGTTTGGATAACCATTTAGATAATGTATAACTAAGGGAGTTAACAGATGAGATAATTGGTTTAAGGGGACATCCATCATTATTGGTTTTTGGGAGACCATATGTATAGGGAAGAGAAGGATTAACCATCTTTACTGCCTTCAGAATGTACGGGTGCTTATTGAACAATTTATTAAGTCTGGAGTTGAAAGATGTTATCTTATTATTAAGAGGATTAGAAGTTAATATTTCATATGTTTCTGTATCATTCAAAAGATCATGGAGTTTATGCCTATTCTCCGCTGTATTCAAAATAAGAAACTGGCTAGTCTTGTCAAAATTTGTGATACAAATATCTTCATTTTTCCTTAGGTTTGCAATGGCTCTTTGGAATCTCTTGGGTACGCCACAACACATAGAAATATTGTTTTCACTAACCAAGGCACTTAGAATTGAACCGGATATGAAATCAAAATCATCGATGGCGCCATTTGTGGACTTGGCGAAGGACACTAAATGTTTCACCCTGAAAGCATTCCTTGATTTGAAAGAAAAGGAGAGACCATAAACCAACACAAGTTTTTCATCATGTGGTAAGGAATACCACGAAAGATTGATGATGTTCTTATGAAGGTTTGATGCTTTCGCACACATACTGTTGTAGAAAATCCTGTCTTCTTTCCATTCTACATGGTTTTTCTTGTTTCTTGTTCATTTTCTTGCTTCGCTCATACTGTTGGCAGGAACGGTAGGTTCATCGTAAATGGAGGAGAGTTCTCTAGTAGCACATATGAGACTGTAGAAGGCGTGGTCTGAGTCAGCTTTAGCACTTTCAATGTGTTGCAGAAGAATTTCATGCTCAATTTTACCGAATAGAGTTTGTTCATTCTTATGGAGGACATCTGGGATTATGGTGAGAGAAATGATTTAGTTGCGATGACAACCTTGTAGGAGTCTAAGCTGTAACTTCTTGGTGTTGATAGAGAGGTAGAAGCGACGGCACTTACGGAGTCGATTGGATGTTGGGAAGTCCTGGGTGTTGTCAAGTGAGAACTCCATCGCGATCGTTAACTGTAGATATGTAAATCACATTAGTCGGTGATGGCAGATATGAAGGTGAAATCGCACTTCAGAAGTTCATAAAGTGTTATTTAACTTGCAGTTTATCTATGCATGTGTTGCACGACTAGTTTTGTTTAGACAAACCGCCCCATCAGGTGCCAATAATCAACATAGTTATTCAAATCCCGACATCACACATCAATCCCGTTGTTGTGGTACCGTCTCCTGCCCAACACATTCTATGCGGCCATTAGAGAGACTTTGTGGTGCCTCTGGGGTTTGGGATGCCTTGTGGTTACGAGAATAGGGGGTGGGGTTTAGGCCTGGGTAAACGAGTGCCGTAAAGGCAAGAAAGAATTTTATTTCATTTTATTTTAATTAGGTGTATTGACTAAGTTATTCATAATGATTAATAAATGAATGGGCTTCAAAGTTGCCTGGGGACGAGATTAAGATCCTATTATGTTATATATGACTTAGTCAGTGTGTATCGGAAAAGATACCGCACTGTCCTGACTGCTGAAAGTGAAGAGTGATTTATGATGGGGGAGAGAGAGAGAGAGAGGTTGGCCTGGGGAGCTGGGTGAGTCCAAGCCAATTCGCTTAATATTCTCAATTTTAGACAACTCTCCCATAATAATTTGTTTGATGATAGGATGGGTTTTGAAGTTTCCTGGGGACAGATTGAAGTTTTTATCATTAGCAATGATGATCGCCTCAATAGTATTGCGAATACAGTAATCTCCAGAAGGATAAAGAATAACTAGGTTATCGAGATCTACTGGATGGTTTTTATCTTAACAATGTCTCGCAGTTGCATTGATCCAATCACCCCTGCGTGCTGAATGCTTGTGCCAATACCATTTCTCAGTTACAGTTTTACCGGTCTGGCCAATATATATCATTACATACCTTGCATTTTATAGCGTAAACACTCTCAAATGTTGAATAATTTGGTCTGTTTCTTATTAAGGTCATACTAATAGTGTTATTTTACTGGAAGGCAACCTTACAGAAATTACTCTTTAATTCACTTCTGAGATTACTTAAGTTGGGAGAATAAGGAATGCTAACACACTTAGACCTATCATTTGTAACTTCTTTGATAATGGGAGCATAAAAAGTCTTCCTAGCTTTCCAGTAAGCTTTGTTCACACACCAGTTAAGGTAGTATAACTGCCTAAGTATTTGCCTTATATGACTACATTCCTCTGTGAAACTTGTGGGATCACAAATCCTTAGTGCTCTCAGAAGCATGGACATAACTACAGACATTTTCCCAGAGGGATCACGCACTGAAAAATAGTGAATATAGCTTTCAGAGTTGGTAGGCTTCCTGTAGATATTAAAGGACAATTGATCGGATTCACTTGTTATCAACACATCGAGAAAGGGCAGTTTGCCTTCTTTCTCCCACTCAGTCTTGAAGTTAATTGAGAGAAGGACATTTTTAATTCATTAAAGAAAGCAACACATCCTGGGAAGATGTCCACAAGGACAACACATCATCAACATATCTAAACCAGACTTTCGGATAATTATCAATTAATCTAAAATTTCAGTCTCAAAATATTCTATTATTAAGTTACTAAGAATAGGGCTGAGTGGATTACCAATGGCAAAACCGAGTTTTTGTCTATAAAAACTACCTTCATCATCTTGAGAAACATTGTTGGAGACACAAAGCTCTATCAAGTCAATGAAAGTTTCAATGGGTAGGGGAAAGGCAAGACTGATATCAGGCAATTTTTTCCTCAGATATGTGATGGTTTCATCAATGGGGACTTTAGTGAAAAGTGAATTCATATCCAAGTTGATGAGTTTATTGTCAGACAAATGAATGTTCTTAACTTTGTTTACAAAGTCTACACTATTAATAACATGGGAAGGAGAGATTTGTCCCTGAACAATGCTAAGATGTTTGGATAATCATTTAGATAATATATAACTAGGGAAATTAACAGATGAGATCTTTGGTCTGAAGGGGAAATCCATCTTTATGAGTTTTTTGGGAGACCATATATATAGGAGAGAGAGGGATTAACCATCTTTACTGCCTTCAGAATGTCCGGGTGCTTATTCAACATTCTATTAAGTCTGCAGTTGAAAGACTTTATCTTATTACTAAGAGCATTAAAAGTTAATATCTTATATGTTTCTGTATCAGTTAAAAGAACCTGGAGATTATACCTATAGTATGCTGTATTCAAAATAGGAAACTGGCTTGTCTTTTCAGAATTTGTGATGTAAATATCTTCATCTTTCCTTAGGTTTGCAATAGCTCTTTGAAATCTCTGGGGCATATCACTACACTTAGAATTGTTATTTTCACTAACCAAGGCACTTAGAATTGAACCGGATATGAAATCAAAATCATGTATGGAGCCATTAATGGACTTGTTTCACGCTGAAAGCATCCGTGGATTTGAGAGAGAAGGACACACCATAACCCTAACGCATGCTTTTCATCCTGCGTTAAGGGATAGCACGAAAGATTAATGATGTTCTTATCAGGGTTTGATGCTATCGACCATAAACTGTTTAGAAAATCCTGTCTAATTTCCATTCTAATTGGTATTTCTCCCTGATGATCTGGTTTCTTTTTCTTCTTCTTGCTTCACTCATACGGTTGGCAGCAACGGCAGGGTCATCATAGATGGAGGAGAGTTCTCTAGCAGCACATCTGAGATTGTAGAAGGCGTGGTCTGAGTCAGCTTTAGCACCGTCAATGTGTTGCAGAAGGATTTCATGCTGAATATTACAGAAAATGAGTTTGTTTATTCTTACGGAGGACATCTGGGATTAGGGTGCGAGGAATGATTTTGTTGCGAAGACAATCTTGTAGGAATCTCAGCTGTAACTTTTTGATGTTGGCAGAGAGGTAGGAGCAGTGGTACTTACGGAGGAGTCTAGTGGATGTTTGGAAGTCCTGGGTGTTGTCTGGAGAAAACTCCATTGCGATTGTTAACTGTAGATACGAAAATCACACTAGTCCGTGATGGCAGTTATAAAGGTGAAATAGCACTTCAGTACGAGTTCATAGCGTTTTATTTAACTTGCAGTTTATCTATACATGTGAGGCACGAATAGTTTCACGGAGACAAACTGCCCCTTCAGGTGTCAATAATCAAAATAGCTATTTAAATCCCGACATCACACTTCACTCCTGGTGTTTTGGTACCTTCTCCTGCCCAACACATACTGTCTGGCCGTTGAAGGGACTTTGTAATGCCTGTGGGTGTTGGGGTGCCTCGTGGTTACGAGAGTAGGGGGAAGGGGGGGTTAGACCTGGGTTGGCGAGTGATATAAGGGCAAGAAAAAGTTTATTTTATTTCATTGTACCTAGGTGTACTGACTAAGTTATTCATAATGATTAATAATGGGATGGGCTTTAGAGTTGCCTGGGGACTAAATTAAAATCCTATTATGTTAAATGTTACTTAGTAAGTGTGAATAGGAAACGATACCGCACTGTCCTGACTCACACTGACCTCTGAAGGCGGAGAGTGATTTATGGTGGTGGTGATGGTGGTGGTGGTTGTGGTGGAGGGGGTGGGGGGGAGTTTCGCTTGGGGAGCTTGGACAGTCCAAGTGAATTCGTTTAATATTCTCAGTTTTAGATAATACTCCCATAATAATTTGGTTGATGATAGGATGAGCTTTGAAGTTACCTGGGGACAGATTGATGTTTTTAGTATTAGCAATGATGATCGCCTCAATATTATTGTTAGTGCAGTAATCTCCAGTAGGATAAAAAATAACTGGGTTACCGAAACCTACTGGATGGTCTTTGTCTTAACAATGTCTCCCAATTGCATTGATCCAATCACCCCTGCATACAGATTGCTTGTGCAAATAGCATCTCTTAGTTACAATTTTACCGGTCTGGCCAATGTGTAAGTCATTACATACCTTGCATTTGACAGCGTAAACACTCCCAATTGCTGAAGAATTTGGTCTGTTTCTTATTAAGATCTTACTAATAGTGTTATTGTACTGGAAAGCAACCTTATAAGCATTGCTTTTAAATATTTTTCTAAGATAAGTTAAGTTGGGAGAATAGAGAAAACTTAAGAGTTAGACGTATCATCATTTGCAACTTCTTTGATAATGAGAGCATAATAAGTCTTCCTAACTTTTCCAAAAACTTTTGTTCACACACCACTTAGAGTAGTAAAATTGTCTAAATATATGCTTTATATGACTACATTCCTCTGTCAAACTTGTGGGATCATAAATCCTTAGTGCTCTCAGAAACATGGACTTAACTACAGATATTTTCGCAGAGGCAACATGCACTGAAAAATAGTGAATATAGCTTTCAGGGTTGGTAGGCCTCCTGTATATATTAAGGGATAATTGATCAGATTCTCTTCTTATTAACAGATCAAGAAAGTGCATTTTGCCTTCTTTCTCCCATTCCATCTTGAATTTAATGGAGGGATGGACATTTTCTTAATTCATTAAAGAAAGGAAAACAATCCTGGGAAGATGGCCGCAAGGACAACACATCATCAGCATCTAAACCAGACTTTCAGATGGTTATCAACTGATGTTAAAATTTCAGTCTCAAAATTTTCCATAAGTAAGTTACTAAGAATAGGGCTGAATGGATTATCCATGGCAAGACTGAATTTTTATCTACAAATTTTACCTTCATCATTTTGAAAAACATTGTTGGAGACACATAGCTCTAACAAATCAATGAAAGTTTCAATGGGCAGGGGCAAGGCAAGACTGAGATCAGGCAATTTTCTCCTCAGATATGTGATGGTTTCGTCAATGGGGTCTTTAGTGAAAAGTGAATTCACAACGAAGCTCATGCGTCTATGGTCAGGCAAATTAATGTTCTTAACTTTGTTCACAAAGTCTACACTATCAATAACGTTGGATGGCGAGATTTGTCCCTGAGCAATGCTAAGATGTTTGGATAATCAGTTAGATAATTTATAACTAGGGGAATTAACATATGAGATAATTGGTCTGAGGGGACATCCATATTTATGAGGTTTTGTGAGACCATATATGTAGGGGAGAGAGGGATTAACCATTTATTATTTTTTTTTTTTGTCTACAGAATGTCCGGGTGCTTATTTAACAAATTATTAAGCCTGGAGTTAAAAGACGCTATCTTAATATTAAGAGGATTAGAAGTTAATATTTCATATGCTTTTGTATCATTTAAAAGATCCTGGAGTTTATACCTATAGTCCGCTGTATTCAAAATAAGAAACTGGCTGGTCTTGCCAGAATTTGTGATATAAATATCTTCATTTTTCTTTAGGTTTGCAATGGCTCTCTGGAATCTCTGGGGCATGTCACTACAATTAGAATTGTTGTTTTCACTAACCAAGATACTTAGAATTGAGCTAGATATGAAATTAAGATCATGGATGGCGCCATTAGTGGACTTGGAGATGGACACTATATGTTTCAAGCTGAAAGCATCCGTGGATTTGAAAGAGAAGGAGAGACCATAACCCAACGCAAGTTTTTCATCCTGGGTTATGGAACAGCACGAAAGATTGATGATGTTCTTATCAGGGTTTGATGCTTTCGTCCATAAACTGTTTAAGAATTCCTGTCTATTTTCCATTATATTTTTTTTTTCCTGATGATCTTGTTTCTAGTTTATCTTCTTGATTCGCTCATACTGTTGGCAGCAACGGAAGGTTCATCGTAGATGGAGGAGAGTTCTCTACTAGCACATCTGAGATCGTAGAAGGCGTGGTCTGAGTCAGCTTTACCACCGTCAATGTGTTACAGAAGGATTTCATGTTCAATTTTACCGAATGGAGTTTGTTTATTCTTATTGAGGACATCTGAGATTAGGGTGCGAGGAACTATTTTGATGCGAAGACAATCTTTTAGGAATGTAAGATGTAACTTCTTGATGTTGGCAGAGAGGTAGGAGCGACGTTACTTACGGTTAAGTCTAGTGGATGTAGGGAAGTCCTGGGTGTTTTCAAGTGAGAACTCCATCGTCATCGTTAACTGTAGATATGAAAATCACACTAGTCCATGATGGCAGTTATGAAGGTGAAATCGCACTTCATTAGGAGTTCATAAAGTTTTATCTAACTTGCAGTTTATCTATACATGTGTGGCACGACTAGTTTCGCGGAGACAAACCGCCTCTTCAGGTGCCAATAATC
>JAYMFT010297065.1:0-10291 GCA_038088735.1 Panulirus argus | reverse complement strand
CTGTTTCCTGGCGCTACCTCGCTGACGCGGGAAACAGCGATCAAGTATAATAAAAAAATATATATATATATATATATATATATATTAATATTAATAACAACAATAATAATAATAATAATAATAATATACAGCCAGCTGAGCACATGGCCATCATGAGCCACTTTATTTAAATCAATTTACAACACCTATTAGAAAATGGCTTTTGTACTCTTTTGTGCTTTACTAGCCTAAATACTTTGGTTTTCTATATGAATAACTGGTAGGCTACTTATATGCATATATATACATATATTTCACAACACTGTGACACTAAAACTCCTAGCAAAGCTCCTTGTCACTGAACATAGTGATGATGTTAAGGTATGTGTCAAAAACAGCACTTTTCAAGGAACATTCAAACTATCACTTAAGTGCATGTAGATGTACTGTTGCAATACCTATTTCAGTAATAGCATTTCTTCTGCAGGTGGATAAAAAATTGTTACTAGCACAAAACTGAGGAACAATTTAGAAGGTATGAACTAATATACAGTGTGAATGTGAAAAGGCATCAAATATCAACATGTGATGACTGTGGAGGTTACTTTTTTCAATGGGAATAAGTTCCAACTTCTATAATATGGGAAAAGTGAAGATACAAAGAAATGCACATAATACGACATAACTAGAGACAGTCATAACTGAACAATATGAATACCCTTAGAGTAATGATGCTCGACACCTTTACTTTCAATGAATACAAGGCAACAGTTGCCTTCTCCATAGCACTCTTAAAATTCTCCACTGTGCATCCCATGGTATTTCCAATGAATGCCGGAAAGGTGTTCAAGAAAGTCTCTGTTCCTAGATGTTTAAGCCACTGCATCTTTTGATTTTGAGAAGCAGTGTTTTAAAGGGTCTTTTCATGACTGTTGTGCCAGAAGGAAGCCATTTTAGAGTAGAAGCTGAGGACCATGCCTTTTAGGATTTTCTAGGTATAGATGATGAGTACCTCCCTGTCTGCACTTCAGGGAGTACTGCCTTAATGATCTCAACAGTTCCTGGCAATTCGGTTCCTTTAACATATCAATATGGGCCATGAGAGACCTCTGAGCATTCTAATTCTGCTATTCTACTTCTCTCAGAGTGGTGTCAGAACATGTTCATGAAAGAATTACCATCTTCAAAAGTATTATCACTGCTTTTTCTTTCCCTGTCTTATAAGTCTGCAGGATCCAACCTATCATCCTTCTTGAGGAGGCAACTGTTGTTCTACTGTGTTCACAAAAGGTTAGGCAATTACACATTCATCTTTCACCTGCCTGGCACTCTATAATGTTTTTGATTTCTTCATTTCCCCTATATGGTGAGGAATTCAATTTTATCCCCCAAGAAAAGCATGTTCTCAATGGCCTATTAGAGACCTCTTACAACAAGCAAGAAGCATTCTTGAGGAATGAACTTTAAGTGAAAAATTTATTTAAAAGGGTTCTTAATCATGATGCCTAGTTACATGAGTTCCAGACTGTGTCAATTCCCATACAAGTGCTATAGAATGGCTTCCTTCGGTAATATCAATAACTCTGCAGATGTTACACTGACATTTTAAAGATCAAACATGATCAATATATATACCATATGACATTGAATTCAACCAACATTCATAAGCTTGTCAGAGTTTGCACTGTTGCTGAGCACCACTGTTGTGCTCCAATAATGCAACTACATCTTCCTCGCCTGCTCTCCATCGTCTCCAGCAGGCTATTCCTTGCGTGGGAAAAATTCACAAATGACCCACATATGCCAGGCACTTATGCACCTTAAGTACATATCAATCACTTTCCTGGGCACTTTGGATAATTTACCTATACATGGACCTGCAGACCATTTTCCAGATATGATGGGTTTTAAATGTTCTCTAAATACGTACTGGAAATAGCTAAAGAGAGAGCGACCAAGACTGAAATGACGCGAATTATGGTAAGTTGAACACAACTTTCAATAAAGAATGTAAACAAAGATGGTGGCAGATATATTTGCTAGTTCTTTTTCTTCTACAGTTGATGGATTTGAAGAATGTTTTATTCTCCAATAACTTTTATATATATCTATCAAATGAATACTTCTTATGTTTGCTGTACAAAAATTTGTTACACAAGGCTCTGATAAAAGATACCTCTATATATGTATTTTTGTAGCCTTTTGTAATCCTTTACGGACTTAATTTTCTTATCTATTCTAAATTCATCTGCAAAGAATCATATGAAACTGTGACTCATGCTAGCATTAATGTCAGGTATAAGAATGAGGAGCAGGAAGGGTGCAAGAACAGTTTCTTGGGGGGAATGGTCTTATTACTATAGAGGAATTGGAGTCTGGACTTGACATGGTTTTTCAACTGGTCAATGCTAAATGAAGTCTTCATGGGTTTTCAACCCCACATTCTGGGCTGGGCCTAAGCTGCTGGATTGAGTTGTCAGTTGACCAAGCTGTTGGAGGCTACAGCCTGTCTGGGCTGGTACACTCTGTGGATATTTGTCCACTGCCCACTTATACTTCTCTACTGTGCATCCCATTCTGCAAGGTGTTGATGAGTCTTGGGTCCTGGATGGTTCAAGTGCTCTCTCTTTCTGTGCATATTGCTGCCTAGTACTCTACAGTATTCTATGCTTGTGATGCCAGCTAGATGTTATTTCTAAATATAAGTTGGGAACCATACCTTCTAGGATTTTCCATGTACAGATGATGATGCACCCTTCCAACTACACTCCAGGGAGTACAGCCACTGAGATTTCAACTGTTCCATGTAATTCTGCTTATTTACCACATTAATATGGTCTGTGAAAGATCTCTGAACACTAGCTAATTCTGTAATTTCATCCACCTTGTGTGGAGGTTACAATGCACCAATAACCAATTAATGAAAGAATTAGTGCCTTGAACAATATCTTTGTTTATTCTTCCCTAGTCTTGAAGGTCCCCAGGATCCAGCCTACTATCCTTTACTATGAAGCAACCACTGCTTTGTTATATTTCCTGAAGGTTAGGTCATTACACATTATTACATTAGTCTCTGTCTGGGGCTCTGTAATGTTTTTGTTTTCTTCATTTTCCCCATAACAGGGAGTTAGAACTTATCTCCACTGAAAACAGGTTCTTGGTTGCCCATTTAAAGACTAGATGTTTGATTCCATAAATTAAGTCAATTCACCTCTCATGTCTCCCACGAAGATCTTAAGGTGCAATGTTTGTCCTACTGGCCAATACAGTATCAAGAATTCTTTTTTAATGTACTGTTCCCAACTTTGTGGAGTGGAGTAGTCTGAATTGGTTTCATACTCTTGGGGATGAAGCTAGAATCTTGTCCTTTTCTCCACTGTATATCTAGTGTTTGTATAAAAAGTGCTTTGTATTTGTTTATGAAAACCATATTCCAGGAATACAGTCCTGAGGAAGAGTGGAGCAGCATTTCATACTGTACTATCACCAGTCTAAGCAAGTATTATCTAACCTATCCCTGTGTAAGGCAGCCTAATGATCAAGCAGCAAGTGGCATAAAAGATCCCTTTAATGATCATTCTATAAATCATCTAGATTTAAGCTAAGCCATTTCGTGCAAGCAATAACTTAATTGGGGTTCACTGTGTTTTCATATGAACATTTTGATGCACTGCTGCAGACTTTCAGAATGAAGGGAGTTGAGTTACTTAAGAATGACTCTGCCTTCAAGGGCCATCTACCCCCCCATGGCCTACACTGCTGAGGTGGGTTTTTGGTCAACCAAGCTATTGAAAGCAGTGGCCCATTAGCCCATGTAGTTATCACAGCCTGGCTTGGCTGGTACACTTTGTAAATACGTCTAAAGCCTTTTTAAACTACTGCACATCTCATGATGTTTCTGATGGCTACAGCCAATGTGTCAAAGTCCTGGGCCCTGCATGATTAAGGTATTCTATCTTTTTGTTTACATTATGCCTCTGAATCTTAGAGGTACTACTTTACTGTATTTCCACAACTGTTGTACCAGCAAGATATTATTTTGGAGCTTAAGTTGGGGACCACGCCTTCTATGACTCTCCGAGAATAGATGATGATATATAACTCTCCCATCTGCACTCAAGAGAGTAAAGCCTCAACGATTTTGGTCAGTCTCATAATTTCAATTTCCTTAGAATACTGACGGAAAAACAGAGGAGAAAAGTACTGTATAATATCATAATCTACACCAGGTTGACCCTAAAAGGCACGGTCCCTAGACCATGTCTACACAAAGAAGGAATACTCTACTTGTATGACAGGCACCTATGACTGTAAATAGATTTGGGGGGGGGGGGGGGGTTATGAATGAAAAGGAAGAACACCTTAAACATCTTAGGCCCAAGACTCTTCAATACACTGCCTCGAATCACTGAAAACAACAAGGGATGCACAGTACAGAAATCTAAGAAGGTCACAGAAAAGTATTTGCAAATTGTACCATACCAGCCTGGCAATGAAGGCCTGTAGGCTGCAGCTTCCAAGAGCTTGGTTGACGAACAACTCAACCCAGCTGCTTGGGCCCAATGCAGGTTGTGGCGGTTGGAAGACCCACAAATACTACTCTAAAGTAACTCTGAGTCTTTGTGGTCTATTTGGATGAAAAAATAAGTTAGAAATGAAATATTCTAAAATCTTAAGTTACATACTAAAAACTACTGAATCTTGGGCAGTGCAACACCTTTTCTTCCATAAGGTACGATAAACTATAATATAAAGACTAAGTTTCCTTTAGTACAAACAATCAGTTATTTTAAAAGCTTCACCAGGAAGAATAAAACCACCACCTACCTGCTGAGTGCAAGGGAGGGCTGCAACCACCAGGCTATAAGAATGGCTCCCACTGTTGAATGCAGCCCCACCTTGTGCTCAAATGGTATTGGTTCAATTCTTGCCAGTGGAGGTATTTATGGCTAATGAAGTGTATACTGTTGTGCACTAGTTTCAAGAATGGCAGCAATGTCACTCAATGTCACTAAGTAACTTGTGTTTATGACATGAAGGTAGGGTTAACAGAATCATCAGACGAAGATAAAACAGCCTTGCAAAATGATATAAGTAAAGCTAGATCGGTATTGTGCAAGTGCCAAAATCATTATTCTAAAATTCTTTAGGGTTGAGTCACTTTTTTGTTAAAAATAATAATAGTGAATTCTCTACACTAAGTCAAATGCCTATTCCACCCGGTAAATACCTGGTGGTGTGTTTGCCCGTGCTGAGCCAAGGCTTTTGGAACGAGTTGTTGGTCGACCGAGTTGTTGGGAGCTGCAGTCCTTAGGCCTATGTAGCCCCACAGCCTGGCTGGTCTGGTATACTTTATGGGTACTTATCCTATTCACTTTTGAACTTCTCTACCGTGATTCCCATGCTGTTTCTGATGGTAGCTGGCAAAATCTTGAAGAGCCCTGGGTCCTAGATGTTTAAGGTGTACTCTCTTTTTGTGGATATTGCACCTTTGGATTTCAGAGGTACTATTTCACAAAATCTATACTTGTTGTGACAGTAAGATGGGAGCTATACCTTCTAGGATTTTCCAGGAAGTATAACCTCAAAGACATCATTTATTTCCAGTAATTTTCTTTACCACTCAACATGGGCTGTAAAAAATTTCTGGACAATTTCTAAATCAGCAATTTTGCCTGCCTTGTTGGGTGACGTTATAACGCAACAAGATTCAATTTTTGAAATAATTAGTAACTTGAATATCGTCATCACTGATTTTTCTTTCCTATTCTCGAAGGTCTGCTGGATCCAGCCTGCCATCCTTTTGCATGAGGCAACTGTTATGTTGCGATCACTAAAGGTTAAGTCACTAGACATCATTACTCCAAGGTATTCCACATTATCCAAAAGGTTTATGACAGCATCTATGTCTGTCCAGTATTCTATGTTGCTTCTGATTTCTTCTTTTTCCCCATACCTGAGGCGTTAAACCTTACCTCCACTGAAAAGCAAGTTATTCTTGGATGCCCGTCAAAGACTTCATCTACATTTCTTTGTGGCATTTATCCATCTTCTAATGATGTGATCTTCATACTTATTTTTGAATCATCTGCAGATGATGAAATGAAACTGTAGCTCATGTTCGCACCAATGTCAGATATAAGAATGAGGAGCAGGAGGGGTACAAGCACCCTTCCTTGGGGGAATGAGCTTTATACTAGGAAGGCAATAGAGATAGCATGGTTTACAACTACATTTTGTGATCTATTAGTTAAGAAGCTGTATAACCATCTCACAATTTTTCCAGTTATTCCTATCTTTCAAATTTTTTTATGTTATGATATGGTCACATCTGTCACCTGCTTTTGCTAATTCTGTTAAATCACATTTTCTTTGTTTTCCAGAGCTTCAAAAATCCTAACATAATGGTTCAAGGAATTAAGGGAGGCAAATACTGTCCTAGGTTTAGATTGTTAACTTTCATAAATTCATTGCCTCTTAGGACACTTTCTAAGATTTTAATGATGTGCAATGTTAATGCTATAAGTCAATAGTTTTTCAAGACTGCTTTGTTTTCCACTTCTGTGGAGTGGGGTGATGTAGGTCAGTCTCAGACTCTTGGGAATGATGCCAGATTCTAGATTTTTTCTCCAATGGGTATATGATGCATCACTGACCAGGTAATGTTCAAAATTGGACTTTAAAACAAGGCCATGCATTAGAGCCTGTATAGGTTTCTGGGAAAGCACAGGAAATCGCTGTGTTCTTGTGCGCTTTTCACGGAAATGTGACATCACTCATATCAGAGTCTTATCACTGACTGATCTTTTGAAGTAGCAACCACTGAAGAAAAAGAGTGCTGGCAGGAGATGTGATAAGCTTCTTCTACTTACTTTGAATGGTACGGAACGTTGTCATATCTTTTTTTCTTGCTTTCTAGTTTGTTCTAATAATGAAAAGCATTATATCTAAATTAGTCTTTATTTTTATTGGGGGGGGGGGGATCAAAATGGCAAAAGCACAACAGACAACCCAAGCTTTAATACTGAAGAAATAAGAGTTTTAAGAGTGATAATGCCTCTGATAGCAATGATTATACATTAATATCCCCATAGAGAGCAGTTTTATTATAGCACTCTTAACTTGCATCAGAACTTACACCCATCCCAATAGCAGCTCTCCTTTTTTATAACCATTTGGCCAATCAGAGTGCTGTACACACATGCTCACATTCAATCAGTGCCAAGTGCTCTCCTTTGTTAGTACAGTTCAAACTTTTGCTACACTTACACTGTGCACACATTTTCCAAATTCACTGATTTTTCAATACTATTATATCATTGTGACTATCATGTCTGGACGACAGCCTACAAGTGCCTTGGAAAAGCCACTCCTTGGCTGTAAAATTATGAGTCCTGAGGCAGTTGGAAGTTAAGATGCGTAAGGTTGGTGTTAGTGATGGTTTCAACTTGGCTACATTGATGTTCAGAACCATCATTAGGGATGCAAAGATAAAAACTTCTGCCACTGAAGGTGACTCATTCTAGGAGCAGTTGGGAGGGAGGGAGGGAGTGAGGGTTAGGTTAGGTTAGGTTGTCTCCCCAAGACACCACCACACTTAATCATTCAACTACAATTGTTGCTATATATCAAACGACTGTCATTCATGATACAATACTGTTCAATGTTTATTCGTCGAATGTGTTTCTGTAATAATATGCACTTCTTAATACTGATAGCCCTCATAATACTGTATATATCTCACAGGTAAAAAACAATTTCACCAGGAACATTTTACATGCAACGGTATAACAACTCTGTAGAGCTGTTTCCCTTAGTCCTCTATTTTCCATGAACATATCCTGAGCACTGATTGGGTATAAGTGTGCATTGATATAAAGTGAAATGTCTTTTCTGGGGATGGTGACAGAGAGTGATGTTGAGAGGGAGAGCAGAGATGATGGCAAAGGAGACCTGAAAAATGCATGACAGGCAAATGAGGGTGATGACGCAGAAGCACCTCCTCCAAGCTTCACTGTTATAACAAAGTCCAAACAAGCATCTCCTCCATGTTGCACACCAATAGACTTTTTCAAGTTGTTAGTTAATCCCTCCCTTAAAGATACCACAACATGAAACAAACAGGCATATTGGGCAAAGCACTGACAGGCATCAACAGTGGCTCCAAGACCATCCACAGTCAAATGTACAAAGTTTTATCAAATAAGGCAAAAATAAATGCAAATGAAATTTATGCTTTTCTGGCCACTAATGTGATTATGGGATTAATAAAAATATCAACTCTAACACTGTACCAGGAAATTAGCCACAGATGTCAAACTACTACAGTACCTGTTTTGGAGGACATTTTCCATGCAAAAGGTGCGAGTTGATCCTGATATCTTAACATTTTGCAGATACCACAAACATTCCTAACACAACTGATTATTTATACAAATTATACAAAGTGCATGCTCTTATCAATATTTTCTACTATGAATTTAAGCACTATTTCCAGCCAAACCAAAGTGTGTTAACTGATGAAACTATGGTTGGGTTCAAGAATAATACACCAAACTTAAGACAGTATATGCCACATACACAAAATGCACACTTTGGAGAGAAATAATGGTGTCTTTGTGATGTAGAAACAGGGTATACAGTCACAACTGATATATATCAATTGATAAACCAAGTAAAGAGGACCCAATTTATGATGTGATAAATCTCATGAAAGCTTGATGTGGGCTGTATCAAGGTTACCACTTATGTATCAAGAACTTCCCATCTCAGCAGCTGCTCTTAAACTTGTGTTATGCTAGACACTAGGAACAGACAAAGAATGCTATAACTATAAGGAACTCGCAGTTTAAATAGTAAATGCAATGCAAAGTTAAAAAAAATCAGCATGTGTGCAAGCACAAAAGAGGACCAATTCCTTGTGTGGGCTATAAGGATGGTGCTATGAGGCCATTACTAAACTCTACACTGTCCAAGGCAGGATCCACTAATGTTACTAAAGTAGGAAATGTTGCTACAAGGAAGCCATGTATAGTAACTGATTACAATATGACAATGGGTGGAACTGATCTACAAGACGTAAAGATTTATGCATACTTAACTGAAAGGAAGATGCTGAAGTGGACCACAAAAGCTCAATGTCCTTGTTTGGTTCTACTTTTCTAACTAGTTACATTTTGTACAACCTTAGCAAGAGTGACATACCAAAATTAAGTAGGTATGTATTTATGTATCCGTTACTGGGGGACTTATTGACAACCATTCACACAAAATAGTCTAAAACAAACACAAAAATAAATTGAGGCTCAAAGGCAAACAGTGTTGTCTGCCCAACCCTTTCTATTCATAAAGAAAGATATGTTCATGAAGTGAAAAAATTAAAGGGATCTGAACGAAAGAAGTTAGCATGTGGGAAAGAGAGAGATGTGCAGATACAATTTTACTGTCCTAGTTGCAATGTTGGTCTATGCCATGACACAAACGTCATAACAAATGCTTTTGCAAAGTCAGTATAAATACGGTCAGCATCTTTGTTTTCCAAAGCCTCAATAATCGTATCACAGTGGTCAAGCACCTGAGAGAGGTAAGAACTTCCAACCCGAAACCATGTTGTCCTGGGTTATGTAGATCAGTTCTACAAATTCAGTCAGTTCGTCTCTCAGTATTCTCTTCAAAGAGATGCTCTTAGCGAAAGACCAGAAAGACCTACCGGTGGATGAAGAGGAGAGGTTATTGCACATCCAATGAATAAAGGAATGTTCGCCTCATGGAAAACAGGCTCGCAGCGACAGTATAATCACAGTGATGTATGTGTGTGATCTAACTATTTGCTGATACCCAATAGCGAAAATGAAACATGTTAAGTCCTGAGTGCACTTTCATGTAATAAATCCTCAGGACAGACGAGTGCACTAAGGGCTTTTTGTTTCATTTTTCCTTGTGGTCATCATGTGCAATGCACATGACACCAAGAGAATGGATATGAGTGAATGCAGTCTTTCTTTGTCTGTTCCTGGTACTACCTTGCTAATGAAGGAAATGGTGGATATGTATAAATATATATATATTTTCTTCATACATATCCGCTATTTTCCACGTTGGTGACGTAGTGTCAAGAACAAAAGGACTGAGCCTTAGAGGAAGGAAAAAATCCTTACTTGGCCCCCTTCTCTGTTCCTTCTTTTGGAAAAGCAAAACCTGGAGGGGATTCCCAGCACCCCACTCCCATATATATAATATAATATATATATATATATATATATATATATATATATATATATAAATATATATATATATATATATATATATATTT
>JAYMFT010297054.1:0-10291 GCA_038088735.1 Panulirus argus | reverse complement strand
CACACACACACACACACACACTCACACACACACACACACACACACTCACACACACACACACACACACACACACACACACACACACACACACTCACAAATATATTTTTGTCTTCAACCCAACCTGACAGTGTTGCTACCTCATAAGAGTCGGAATTATTTGATAGAGCTTTGCTGTCAGATCTGATAATGATAACTTTTCTGACAGTGCTGATATCACCAGGACGCGATGCCTTGATCTGTCAGCGTTGATATCCTTTGCCTTAGTGTTTGCTATCATCTTAGTCGTATGATATCATTTGTACTGATGTTTGCTGACGCAGTATTCGTACCGTCTGTGACTGTTGGTATCATGGGTCACAACAACTCCGTCTATCTACTGACAGTGTAATGACATTTTGTCTATATCGTTTATTCAGTCGATCACAGGGTCCTTATCATTCGACATCGTTGTGATCATCTCGCATAACCGTTGCTATCATCCTACAGAGCTTATGTAGTTATCATCCTGTATGATATTACTGGCATCTTCCTGTCCACGATCATACCTCAACCTCCCTACTCTTATCACCCACAACCAAGTTCCTATCATTCGCTTGTGGCAACCCTAACGTACCCGTTACGCAAGCCGAATAACTTCATAAAGGTCAGAATAGAATACGCCAGCGAGTTTTAATGAAACGTTCCTCCAGAACTTCATTACATTGGTCCTTTAAGGCCCTCGACGAGATCGCTCCGCAAGAGAATTGCTACTTCAACGTGGTAATGGACCTCTAGGATTTGCTGTCCCGTTCTGCTGGTTGCCAGGTGGAATGGGAGGTGATAGGGGTATCTCGCGAGGTGGAAGTTATGAAAAAATATGGGCGAACTTTCACTGAATGGTACGTGATTTGGACATAACCTCTGAATCGGTGAAGAGTTATGAATGCTCAAGTCAAGCATCGATTGGTCAGAGTGGATAAATAAAGTATTAAACGCTAAAGTGTCTTAGTTATCACGGAAATATTAAACAATACACACATTTCACAATCATTAACTCGCACTACGGATAATATAGTAGATGCAGTTCAGAAAGCTATTCTAGTAATTACAAGTCAGTGTCCCTACGTAATTACAATTCCTTTATATAATCACGTATGGCCGTTGCTAACACTCTCTACACACACATATTTTGGTGTTGTCAAGGACTATGGGCACATAACCTCGTAACAGTTATCACTGTAAATGTAAACACAGTGATTTACACATATCCATTTTGATATGGTAAAGGACAGAGTGATTATTGAATATTACATGCAAGGAACTACAAACAACTAATGGCAGATCCATACGCGTTACAGAACGGAAATATCCCTTCCCACAACCCCAATAAAAAGAAATACGTCCCAAATATCATAATGCAATACGCTCCTGGCAAGTACTCACGTCAGAATGGTACCTCGCTCATAGAGCCCACTGGTTTGTTGGTACTGTGTAATTCCTTTGAATCCCTTTTACATTATCATGCAGATCTTCTTGCCATGTACCCGGGACACCTTAATACGGCCACCGTCGTTTGGTAAAGACGGCGCGCACGCAGCAAAAAACATGGCAACGCGTCCGTCTCTCCCCTCATTAAAATAACTAATTAAGCTTCAGGTTTATATGAAATATTTTCCAGTCATCAGTGCAATGGGAATTTTTACGTAGGGCGCGTCGTTAATGATATCCTGTGCTGGATGACATTAAAAAGAAAAAATATGTTTATTTATATACATCTGCTTGAAAAAAAAATTTCCATCCGTAGAGGGTTTGAAATTACATGCAGTTTATCATTTTGGGCTTTTGTGAAATATTGCTAACAGGCTGAACAAAAGCACTCGGTACTGAAAATAGATTTCGATTCGATCCTACATCGACTCTATAACCCGTCAGTCCACAGAATTTCGCTCTGGACAACAGGATTTGACCCTGAGCCTTGAAATTTTCACTGCACGTTGGAGCAATTCATCAGTGTCTTAAGAGTTGGCGGCATTTTGTGCCACAGTGAGTTCCTCTCACAGTTAACATGAAATATATCAAGATGTCAGTTGTGTGCAGATCGAGGAATACCTGGGACCGTGTAGTTCAAGGGTTTTCTTATGCATTGGGGTTAGAGACACAGCCAAGTCACAGACCACCTGGGTTAGAGACGCAGACAAGTCACAGAGCACCTGTATTCCTTTCTGTAAACAGGGGACCCGAAGATTAGCCGCCGCTGAGCCAAGCGAGGGATCATAGGTTCGAAGTCAGCGAAGAAGTGGGATTTAGGCTCCTCATCATCATACATGTAGGAGAAGGCACAGAACTTGTGCTAAGCAAAGCCCTTGACTCGGGCGTTTCAATCGTGTCAAAACATTTGCGGAAAAAATTAGGAAGGAAAGTTTCTTGTGTGGGACCAGAAATGTCTCCCTTGGTCCCGAAGGCTTTATATATACCCTCACTTTATCGGCGTTAGGTGCTGGCCGGACACCTCTTAACTAGCTCAGAACCATCCCATTATCACAGGTTCAGGCAGACAAACTGTACTGTTTACAAAGCCATCCTGTTAGCTAGCCGGATTTTATGACCATCGACTTACGTTAGGGAGGTCACGAAGCCATCAGCATTTTTCCTGAGTGTGTCTATTTTTACGTTAGCATCATCTTCGTTTGTTATGCTGTCATATTTCGCATGCTATAGAGGGAATTTAAGAAGCTTTTGAATATTTGAATTCCATTTTCCGAGTTGTATTCGTATATGCATAAGGATAAGTAGCCACAGGTGGATTATCATATCATTTTAAACTTGTCCGCGTCTATGAGGAAGATAATCGGTATTTCCCATAAGTTTTGTTGTCATATGAATTATTCTTTATGCCAGAATCTATAATCTTTCGTCTGCCGTACTATTTGAATTCTTGTTTGTATCATTCCCTTTGCGTTGTAAGTCTAATGGATGCATGTGTCCGTTTGATAATTCATAATGATGGCTAGAGCAAGTTCCTCTCTTCCGTTCTCTCTGTAAGAAGTAAATCAAGTCTGCGTCTGACGACTTGAATTTGTTTGGAATTGTCGGGCCGGTCAACTGACTTCACCATTGACGAAATAGTGATTTCTTCCCCCGAGAAAAGGTAGAATCTCAGCTCCCGGGAAAATCAGGACGACCTCTTTAAGTTCTGAGTTTCGACTTCGCCTGTTGGTGTTTACTTGTCCATTGCCGTAAATGTTAACAGGGACCGGACATCCAAAACCAGATGATAAATTTAACGTAAATATTTAATTTCAAGTGAAAAAAAAAGTGAAATAGGGTCCTTTTCTATTTTTATTGATGCCTAAAGTCGTCCGATATATTTTTTAAGGTGGGTAATAGACACGGCCTTAAGGATTTGCGAGGGTAAAATCGTCCTTTTTGTTGCCAGATGAGGCAACTATAGAATATAAAGTAGCAAATCTCCGGTGACCATTTTCGTTATTGTCAAACTTTCGAAGGAAACTTGATTGGCACACAAAAACTTAAGCGAATACAGATAAGATGGTTTTTCTCCTTAAGTGAAAAATGACAAATTCGTTCGATTCCAGAAACGGATTTTGGCTTGAGGAAGGTGTGCTACCTAGCAAAAAATAAAAGAAAGAATAAGACGAAAACAAAAGCATATTAAAGCCTTACTAAGAATGATGATTTCTCTTCACTCCCCCTTACTTGCGCTCAGGTTGCCATCCAAACTGTACTTGAAGCTTTCTACAGCATTTTGCACTTTCTATCTATCCTGTTTGGTACCTTATTTCACCCACTAACCACGTCTTTAATAAAACTAAATTCACCAAGTATAAAAACCATTGTTTACGAGTCCCTTCTTGATTGGATCATCCTTTCACACTAATGTCCCCTTCATTCAGCTCTGTCATCCACTTATACGTTTCGATTCTGTCACCCGATTGTTAATGTCCCATTTATTCCTACTTTTCATCAGCACTTAAAGTTTCCAGAAAAATATAAAGCTATCTCGTACGGTGAGTCACCTCGGCATAATCGTTTAGGGTGACAGCTAAAGATACGAGTAAAATATGAGTGAAGTTGAGATTAATATGCAGAAAAGCAAGCTACCAGGAGCATATGAGGCATGTATAGACTCCTTTCATGCTTTCATATAGTCAATTACACGACGCCAGGTCACAATAGCGTCGTTTCCCTGCCAATTATGGAGAGACCGCTTCTTTCGTTTTGAGAATCGAACACGCCTTTCACATAATCATTAATGCCGTTCTGCACGTTCCCGGGAAATGAATCTCGGGGTCAGTTGTGATTAATTACCCAGTTTGTTCTGTCTTTTAATCGAATCGTATTAATGACACTGATCTTCAAAGTCTCATACCCAGTGCTTGAAACACTGCTGATGGCAAGAAGCGTGTAAGATTCTTTCGGGAAAGCGGGGAGAACCGCTTAACAGAAATGTGTGTGCTAGATGGTTCATATATCATACTTACTATATGTGCATACGGATATCCTCTTCTTCCACTGCCTTTTAGGAGGACTGCATCTTCTTCAGTAGTGAAGGACAGACCACCTCGTCTGGACCTTGGGTCTGTGTGGTCTTTACTTAGCAACCTGGGATAAGGAGGGGAGCTTGATAGGTACTGAAGTGTGTTCGTTCACGGCGACGACGTCACTAAACATTCCGAGACTCAGGTGGGAGTACAGAAACCTCCCTGGTTGGTGCCTTCCTACCAGGATGGAGTTAGGTAGGTATGTGTCAGAGTAGCGTTGCGTGTATCGGATTTTTCCAACGCATTTGAGCCACTGACGGCCCCGATACATTAAATCACAACTCTTATTAGAGCAAATATCTGTGTACAATGGGACTATTAATTATTTTTAGCCCTTCGGTCTCATACAATATGGCAAAGTTGCCGTAATGCATTGACGTCACAAATCACGCTTACCAACCCAATCGAGACGACAGGAGAGGTACCGTTCGATCTGTTAAAGGTTTGACAGTATGAACTCTCTGCAGAATTCTGTTCTCCTGTTCAAATGTGACGAACGAAGATCTCGCCATTTACTTGTGGTACGACAGTGGGTGGAAACCAAAAGATGTGGATTGCTTCAGTAACTATTAACAAGAGGACAGAGTTAAGGAAAGAGACAAAAGTCGTAGGGACTGTCAGTGAGTGAGGCCAAGAATCAACGTAAAAGTCGGTAAAAAAAACATGAACGTGTATAGCATTTCTACCAAGGGTACTTCAAGATCGTAAATCATTTATGAGTTACGCAGTTTCCCCTTGTAACAAATTTTCAGACCACACGCAGGAAACATCTTGACTACTCGAATAAATCTACGCGCAGTAAAACCCGGAGCTGATTTTCTTTTATGTTGGCAGAAAACGGAACAAGTTCTCCTCTTCCGTGGAAATCAGGACAGAGATAATTCGTCTGGATATCTTTCCCGCCGTCTGAGGCACACCTGTCGTCTCGCAGTCCAAGTTACATCCACTTCCTACCAATAGTCAATCGTTGTCATGTAGGTTAGCATTAAAACCTGGACGTCTCGGGTTGGAGTGGCGATGATGGCCCATATAAAAGTAAAAGGCTGACGTCGATCATAATTCTGGCGAGGTGCAGAGTAAAAGATAATGTCGCACTGAGGGAATGGAAGGTGTGTGGTATAGAGATTTTTGCCTCTTTCCTTATGTCGAGTTCGTTTCTTCATTATCATGTGATTTAATCACTCGTACCGGGATCGAGCCATCGTAAGAAAAGAACCGAGAACAGATTACTCGAGCATGCAGCTTACGTAGGGCTTTTGCCATGGCACGGAATAAGTTGCTGAACTCTTATATATCATCAGTAAAATTTAGTTATAATTTCTTTCTGTGAATGGCATATGTTAAGGAAGTTGCGTGTCCGTGATACTACAGCTTTATTCAAGGGAAAGGTGTTCCTACCACAATCATTCTTAGCAATACAGATGGTTGATGAGCCTCGCATAGAGCCATAGGCATGCAAAATATACACGTCAGAACTTTCCTCTCCATTGATACCTTCTCGTATTCACACAAACACATTAACGCGCCTGCCTTGCTCTTCTCAAACTGTAACTTGAAACAAAACGCATACTTATACTCTGACTGGCATTCAGGATTGTCCATTTAGTTATACGTACTCAAAATCTGTCTACTGGCCCGTTTCCCCAAGAGTGAATTACATTTCTCGGAACACCTGCTTGCTCGTACGACCAGCCACATAAACCTCCACCTTGAAAACAGGTTTCTACATAACACACTAGAACATTCATTGCAAAAGCCATACTCCAGACACAGTAAGTACACGTACACATTTTTACTCTGGATTCCTAAATTCCTTTTCTTATCTTTTATCATGCAAATCCCGTTCGAGAGAAACACGGCTGCCATGTTTACCTTAGCGATATAATTGAATCGTCTCCCAGGCAACGTCGTCCAGGAAGGCTTTAACAACTAGTCCCTCATCAACACCCGACGGTTGTTAACAGTTCCATCGCTCGGGTATGTTTAGCCCCCAGAGGGTCGAGGGTGAAAAAAAAAATATACATATATATATATATATATATATATATATAGCTTTACGTCTTGTATGATTTCTGTAACATTCCGACACTCAGAGTTTAATCTTTGGATTGTAGATTATGCAAACGAATGGTTCCGTAAATGTACAATACACTGGTTCGTTCACGAAAACATAGTTACAGAAACTTACATCTGCAGACGAGGACGAATCCACATACACACACACACACACACACACACACACACACACACACACACGTACCAAAACTAAATCTGGAATCAAATCACTCCTTAGTCGGTCTGGGTACGCTTGCCAGACATCAGTGGAACCCGTCTCTTCCCCCTAGGGATGGACACTCAAAGGTTATGCAACGGATTTCTCTCGACACCAAACAAGATTACTACTCGTCCCCATCAGGTCTTGCAGCTCCAGGTCGCTGATTTGTCACAAACAGGTTCACAGACTCTGCTCAGTAGATTACTAAGCTCAAGGACTTTCTATCGTAAACGAGAAGCCTCCTAGCACATATGAGGTATTTCACCTTCGTGTTGGTAAATCTCGTATCCGGCAAGTCTATCATATTTAGATTGCGAGCCACGTAGTCGATAGATCTCGCAGTTCTAGGGCACCAACTCGTAGCCAACAGCTTTACCCAGTTCCAGTCTACTAACTTGTGACCCACAGATCTCAAGACTTCATGTCAGTGATCGTGGATAAGAGTTTCCTCAGTTCAGGTCAGTGATTCACACCCAGCAAGTTGTACAGATCGTCTTCACCAAGTCAACTTTGTTCCATGTTTTTCTTGGATAAGCGTCGGGCAGGCCTGTCACCACACCGGGAAAATGTTCGTATGGTCTCCTTAGTCATTTTCCTCTTGGGCTGTCAATAGCGATCGGATATATGAGGTACTGGTGAGGTAAGTGCGCATTGCGGAGGAAAGTGAGTCTTCGTTCCGTGATCCATATTCAGGAGCGTAAGAGAGAATTTAAGCTTGGTGCATTGGGATTGTTACCATTGCTAAGTCCTACAAGTCTCATGATCTGGCTAGGTATGTGGATTCCCATCCTCTCGCCGGCAATCGTAACGTTAGTGTCTTAGCATCCTTCAGGAGTACATATTTGTGCGTGAAAAATTGTATAAGGACAGTCTCTTCCATCTACCCACCTCATTACTCTGCAAATTGTGAATTCCCACGAGTTTTCTTCGGTTCTCAAGGCATGAACAGACACCTGGTTCGTATATTCTCGACGTAATGGCTTGAGACTTCATTCTTAACTTCAGGCGTCTTGCTGTACACCAGTGATGCTCCTCATCACTAAGAATATCTTTAAATTTAGGCAAGACATCCCGTTAGAGTCAGTGAGGGCGTCTTATGCTTCAGATAATGGGGGCAGGGGGTGGGGGGAAAACTTCGATGAAAATAGAAATGGCTATTTTGTACAAAGGTTGCTCGGGAAAGCTTCCCTCGGATGGCAAGGAATTTTGATGCTGTTTAGTCTAAAATGTTCCTTGCCTCTGTTTGACAGTGGACAGTCTCTCATATTTTCCCTCAGAGATACTTTTCACTAGCCTTTAGATAAATCTACCTTTATATATATATATTTAGCATCAAGAGTTGCTAAACTCCTAACAAAAAGTTAATTTAGTGGCTTTGTTCTAAGATGGGGCTGTATCTCAACAGAATTCTCTCCAAATAGAACTCATCTTCATTTATTTCTCGAAGACCTCGGACCTTAGACAAAGGCTAGTACTGAATCACTGTTGTTCTTCAGGAACACTGAATCTACCACTTAATTTAGGAAAGGGAGTTAGTTTAGGATCTTGATGGAAAATATTATATATATGATGAGACAGTTTCTTTCATATTCATGAAATCTCTTCCTGTCTCATGAGTTTTTAGGGCCGTCGTAAAAGAACTTAGGAAATAAAACTTCTTTCTGTCGGAGAGAGCTTTTAAGGCCCTATAAAGAAAACTCTCTCAAGGTTAAGGAAGACAGGCAGGCTTAGCGGTGGCTCGATCCCTGGAGTACGAGCACATTCTAGTGCCACAGACGCTCATGTTTTTTTATGTGTTAATGATGGCTGGTATGTGTTAGAATCATAGCATTTGTATAGCTTTCGGCTGCGTGTAATTTCTTATTTTTACTGAACGGAAAAGGTGTTTTACAATCGTGTGTGTGTGTGTGTGTGTGTGTGTGTGTGTGTGTGTGTGTAGGAGACCTTCAAACATCTGATATCTGAAAATCCCTCAGAGTCGTGGATCCCTTGATATCCGGGCATTGTTGGAGGTCTTGAGGATTCACAGACGTATTTATCTTCGTATTCATATCCTGTTCTTCTCTGAGCTCAATCGGTGGAGGAATGCAGAAATCTCGGCAAAAGGTCGCATCTTGTGCAGATTTATCACGACACAATGCCTGAGCTCTTTCGCCTCCGGACCCCTCGCTGTGCATCGTCTATGTTTTTCCTATTTTCCCAGTTTGACGAGGATAAATCCTTAACAGTAATGCAGTCCTTGCAGAACCTTTCTCTGTCTTGTTACACAGGGTAGGGATCATCAAAAGTACATAAGAGATATATTCAGTCTACTTTTTTACACCAGCAAAACTTAATTCAACTCCTTTCATCGCAGAGCCCCCCCTCTCTCTTCATACGCTCCACCGTAAATCCATTATTTGACAAACATTTTCATGCCGCAGCCATATGAGCACAGTTACAAAACTTACATCTTTGGTAACGTGATTGAGTCTGTCATTGACAGTCATGTCCCCGGACATGGACACCCTCGGTAGGCCTATCAGTGAAGGTCATGTCCCAAGACATGGACAGCCCTGGTAGGCTGATTAGGCCTATCAGGGAGAGTCGTATCCCCAGATATGAACAGCCTGAGGGAATCTCAAGCCGAGTTAAAAGCTTTCGCCTGGCCAGGCCTGTCTCAACTACGATTCTCTCTACCCCAGCCAAGCCTGGTACCCAATTACTTACCAGCCAGAAGAAGCATGAAGGGCTGGATAGACATCAAGTCGTCTGCCTGCTCCACGGAATCGAACCAAGGCCGGTGGAACAGAATTCAGTATCGCTACCGACTTCACTACGCTTTCATAAACCCTTACCAATCTCCATATCTCTTCCTCAGTCCATATTTCCTTGTTTCATTTAACCTTGAATATAAGTCAGCCTACAAATGCCTCCTTAAAAAGTTCTCTCAAATACAAATAAGCAGACTTCAGCATCATTCTCACCTCGTTTTCAAGCTTTCTGTATTCCTTTCCGTATTTAACACGATCCTGCGTCGACACAACAGAATCTACACATCGGAATCTGATCCAACAATCTTAGACCTCTTCTGTTGGGATGACATTAGGAATTTTCATTTTGCGTAAATTGACAACAATTTCTAACTAATTTTTCCCATTTTTATCTATTGTTTCGCCATCAGTGAGTGTAATAATCATCCTCCTTTTGTTTTAATTCATATCTGTTGCGTGAAGATGGCGAGGAGGATAAATTTTTCGTTTGCTCATCAGACGGCACAAGAAATATGCATAAGACGGCTTTATTGTGCCTTATGAAGAAGTCTAAAGGTCCAGGACCCTCGCCTCTAGGAGCTTTTGTCAACCGAATGCCTCTGGAAATAATGAGAGCAGACTAAAAAGCACTCTCCTTTTTTGCCAACCTTTAGTGCTCTCTCTCTCTCTCTCTCTCTCTCTCTCTCTCTCTCTCTCTCTCTCTCTCTCTCTCTCTCTTCTCT
>JAYMFT010297033.1:0-10291 GCA_038088735.1 Panulirus argus | reverse complement strand
GTCCTCTGTTCTTAACGCTACCTCGCTAACGCGGGAAAAGGCGAATATGTATGAAAAAAAAAAATATATATATATATTCATGTATGTACGTAAAATGGTCTCCTACACATGAGAGCCGAATGCAGGGAAATTCAGCACATGACGGGGTAAGATGCCCTGGTCAGCCAAACTTTATTTGCACAAGATCATGGGTCTGTCATCACGGGAAGAGAAAGAAAATAAATGGGTTGTTTGCTGACGTCGAACTTTTAAAAGAAAAAAACAATCACGCGTTCGAAACCCGTTTTTGATTAAGACAAATATTTTCCATCACAGTTTAAGTGGCACGGGAGAAGTCCATATGTCTGTGGACCTTCCATCGACGCCTTATTCATGAGGCGTTGCGTTAGGTGAGGAGGAGGAAGGGCAGAGTGTATAAAGTGGTGGTGCACTGCCCTGCCCTGCCCCTGCCTGTGGCGCACTCATCATACCCCCTTGGTAGTGGGAGGGGCGGGGGAGCGCTCGGCCCTGGACAAGGGCGCCACTGACAGCCGCAGCGGAAGTTGGCTGCCCTCCTCCCGGGCCGCCTCACAATGTGTTATTACCAGTCCGTCACACACCACTTGAGCAACCCCCCCTCCCTCCCCGGCCTCCCCTAACCCCGGACACCCCCTCCCCTTCCTCAGGCCTCCGCCCTCCCACTCCACACATCCCCCCCACCCTCTCCCTGCCTCCCTCCCTCCCTCCTTCACTCCACCACCAGCTGTAACTCTTCCTTCCTCCGTTGGTGAGGATGGTACTGATGGCGGTGTTGCTGGTGCCTCTGTTGGTGAGGACGATGTTTACGCTGGTGTTGGTGATACTGACGATGATGGTGTCGCTGTGGTGATGCCTCTCCATCATCCACATCGTCTCTCCAACAGTTTCCGTTGCGTCTACGTGATTTTTTCCCCTTCCTTTGTTCTGCCGGTCTTCTCTATCGCACCTGTTGGTGCTGTGTGTGTGTGTGTACGTGTTCTGCATGACGGACTCCCTCAGCCTCCAGAAGCGGCCAGCCTCTCGCCGTAGCCACCGAGCTCGTGTTTCCCACCCGTCAGAGGAATTAGTGCTTCCTCGCACCTTTGATTACGACCCGCTGATCGGAGACCATAGTGCGCAACTCATCGTATCTGCTGCTGTGGACGCAGGCGGTTCGGTTGCGTCCGAGGAGCAGCCGGTGCCAACTGTTCTCCTGGGCTTTTCTGGTTTTGATTCAGCTGGCTCTCTAGTGGTGGTGGTGCCCACTCTTGAACAGTTGTCAGTTCTCGCTTGCCACTGGTTCTGTAGTGCCGGCCATGGTGCCCTAAGGAGTGCCGGACTCCTGGTGGAGCCGCCCTTGGGGAGGGGGTCAGGTCCTGCGACGCTGCCTTACGCTACCGGGTACACGTCCCTGACGATGGTTCCGGGGCGCTCCCTAACCTCCTCCCGTCGGTCGCTGGCCACCCTCCCGTGTTGCTCCGTCAGGCAGGTGCTGGAGGCCGCGACCCCGACGCCCGACGTGACCGCCAGGTGTCGCCTCGTCAGCCACACTGCCAACCCGCCCAGATCGCGCGTACATGTAAGGGATGGGGGAATGTGGGGCGGAAGATTGTGACTGAGGTTAGCGTAAGACGTTTTCGTTTGGCTCGTGGAGTAGCAACGCGTGTCCGTGACTCAAGTGGGTGTCACCATCTGTCCCGATGGTCCGCATCAGACCATCCTGCCTACGAGGGATCCGCTTGCCTGCCTGCGACTGTTGCTGATCTTTCAGTTGGTCTTCATCATGTAACAGGACCAACTCCCCCTCGACCCCCGGCGTCCTAGTCCCTGGTCCGCGCGCGCGCGTGCCCCTTGGTTAAGTCTCACGCCCGAGTTTAGGTTTTCAGGCCCCTGTTTGATGCACAGTCGTTTGGATTCATACGCATCCTGCATACTGATGAGCGCTTCAGCATCCCGCCAACAGTTGGTCGCCCTGACCTTCATTTCATACCTCAGAGGCGAGCTTCGCAAGGGGTCACTACCTACGTTTCATGGTCGACTGAGCTCCACGCAGCTCTCTGGCCCCCGTCCTTGGTAGTAATATCGTTGAGATGCGTCCTGGTAGCTGACGAAGCCCCGGTCACCGCACCCATACCATACCCACGGTAAGAATAGGATCTTCCCGGTTGGGTCCGATGAATTTCGAAAGGATCATTTCGACTCGTCTTGTCTCGGTAGGGTTGACGCTAGCGAGAATGTGGGACAAATATTTCTAATGAATATGTTAGCCCCACTTCACAGTTATTTCCATCGAAATGTGAAATTGATAAAACATTTATAATGGCAAACGACTGGAAGTATGGCAAGCAGTCGATATATTATATTATTATAAGATCAGGGATACCGGACCTAAGGGCATTTCTCTTAACCCTTCGTCCTTATTGTCATATCGTTTCCCGCAAACAGTGGGAAGATAATCTTTTTCCTTGCTTACGTATGAAGAGTAAGGAAGGCTGCTGCTGGATAAGCGTTCACAAGGTGAACCAGGCCGGCGGGGTCGTGGTGGCTACGCGGGCCGCAGCCTCCAACAGCTTGGCCGACCAACGTCCCAGCTTAGCAGCTTGAACTCAACCCCGGCAGCAGAGGCAAAGATCCCCCGAAGTCTACGTCATGCAAACACCCGGGGGGGGGGGGTCGGAGAACGGGCCAGAAAATACTGATACAAGGCCTTCGTAAGGCAAGGTCCCGGGTTGAGACTTTTGGTAAGCCTTAAATGGCTCAGGAGAACGGGCCATCGTCAGACAGACAGTCCCACCTTGGGAACCTGAGGTCAACACGGACTCGGGCCACAACTGCCATGGATGAGTCACCATGAGCTGGCTATTACCACAACGTGTGATAAGCCACATTAAACCACGAGTCGCGAGAGACGAGAGTATTCGCCTAGCACAGTGGAACTTCGCCTTAAACTCCGGGAATTCTCGCTCACGTAAGTAATCCTCGGAGGAATTTTCCTACTGTAAGATTTGTGTGCAGCTTTGATATATTTATTTTCCGCAAAAGTTGATGTGAGGGTTGTTCGCTTTAAGAGAACGTTCAGTTGCCACGTTTTATTATTACCCTGGAAATCATTCCCTCTTGGCTTAACAGACATGGAAAGGTAAAGTAACGTCTGTGAAGTGAAAAGGTACGATATATATGGTCATAGAAAATAGTATGTACGCAGCCCGGGGCTCAGAAGTGATCGTGCTGAAAACTTGTGGACCATCCACTGGAGAAGCTCAGGAGCCCACTAGACAGTATTGGTGAAGAACCACTGACCATTGAGGTACAGGTTGAACCTCTTTAATTCGGCAACCTTGGGACCTGACCACTGCCGGACCTCAGAAAATGCCGGAAAAACAGAAATTGATCTCCAAGGGAATCCCCTATGTAAACATATGCCCAACCCCAAGTCTTGCCAGTTCGTTCCACAATTATATTGCTGTGTTATCAAAGGCAGAACAGAGCTTAAAGCACGAAATAATACAACCAATAATACTTCCAGACAAGGTTCTGCTTTGGCGTGTGTCGAACAATTATATAAGATCAAAAGTATTATACAATTTGGATTGAAGCCAACATAGTTAAGCCACGTCCACACTATCGGGCAGTTCCCGTCAGGCTGTGCCCTCAACGGGCTAAGTCTGTCGGGGATGCCTGTGTTGTTGTCCGCACTGTCGAGGTGGTTGGGCAGTCAAGTCGTACAGGGTGTTCTAGCTTCACGCACGAAGTAATTTTCAATCCATTCAAGAAAAAGTTTAGTTGTCATCCACCTTTTTTCAGTACCACGGTAGATAAGTGGAAGAATTTTCATTTCTTTAAAGACCCTCGGGTGAACACTCTTGCCACTTACCATCAGCTTGGTTGCATGTGTTCCTGCAGCATTGCTGCCGCCAAGAATTGTTACCCAATCTTTGGAATCCTTTCCCCCAGATGGAGACTCCTCAATTCTTGGGCAAGGGTTTTTCGTGGAATACGACGCCAATACAGGGCAGATTCGTCAGCATTATACACTTATTCTGGGGCTAAGTTTTCCACTACCACTAACTGTGCAAATTCATCCACAAACTTTGTCGCAGCTAAGTATCTCCCCAGAAGTGCTGACACCTTCATTACGTTAGAGCTTGAACCACTTTATAAGAGAACTGTATAATTCTGTACTCCTGGGACCTTTCAAAGTCTTCCGAAACTTTAAACTTTTTTGGCTTTCATTTTCAGCAAAAAACTTAAAAATCTGCTCCTTTCGTTTCTTTAAGTCATACACAGTTGACGATCCAGTCTTATAGTACTCACACAAACTCTTCATAGAATTTCCCTTACCTAATTTTCTCAGTAACACCACCTTTTCAGGCATCGATAATGCTTTATGCTTACATTAGCACTAGCACCATCTTCTGGACCTCTTGGTCTCTTGGATGGCACCCTGAAGGGCTAAAATACAGCTGAATATGAGAAATTGATAGGACTGTTAATTAGCTTGGTTGCAGTGTAAACAGATTTTCACGCCTTATTGCTGCTAACTTCCTAACGACGCTATCCTGGTTGCAGATTCAGAAACTAATGGCGGCAGATTCAAAACGTGCCGGAGCATGGGAGTTGCCGATCCACAGAGCTCCGAATTGGAGAGATACAACCTGTATTACTGCTAGGGTATTGGAAAGGTTAAGTATGGCTGAGCAATGAGGCTGCATTGCGTTGGCCTTCACGTTCCTATCCTTTACCCAGAGGTTACTATCTCTCTACCACACATACACTTGGGTTGCAGGAACAAAAGTCCACAGACGCACTGTTCGTCACCCATAACATGTAGCTCATATTTACGTCACTTGCAAGCACCTCCACCCGCTGTCTCCCCCGCATTGAATCGGAGCGGCGCCACCGATCGAGGCGTCTGATCTGTTTCTGGGGATCCCTTCACCATCAAGTGGCCAGCAACCTTCCCACGTCTGCCCACACGGCTCTCAGACTTATCTCTTTTTCTGTCCGTGTTTTCAACATTCACACCTCCAAAGCCAGTCTCGTCTCCCCTTCAGTTGAACACCGTCTGCCTACCTCCTCACCTGGTGAATACCTGCTGCATACTTGATGAAGCCTCTGGTGGCGTCTTCTACCCCGACAACCCGGGCTGAGCCCAGGCTTTTGGGTTGGGTCGTTGGTCGACGAAGCAGTTGGAAGCCGTTGCCCGCTGTGAACGTTCACACTATACATGCATTGATCCTGCCAGCCATTGAGGCCTTAAGGAGCTTTGTATATGGATGCCGAAATTGCTTTATTGTGAGCGAGTAATCCATCCATTACTGCCTTGCAGCTCTATGTACAAGATAGTTTCCTCTTCGCAATAATTTTATGTATCATTTTTAAGTTTTTCTATTAGAAAATTTTGTAACATAATTTTTCTGTATAAAATATATTATTATTATTTATTATTATTATTATATCTATAGGGGTCTCCGCCCCCATTTCAAGTGCTGCTTGCATTACTGGGCCAGCTCTTCTTGGGTGTCGTTCGTAGTCAGAATGGAATAAAAAGCCGGCGCACTGACTCTCCTCCTGTCACCGTCTCTTCAGCCGTCCCTCGTGACCTTGCTGTCCTCTCCCTCAGCTGTGTACAAGAAATCCAAAAGAGCTTTACGTAATTAACTCTTCAGCAGTACATCTCCAGTACCCCAAGCCTTATGCCTTAAGTCGTTGAACGAGCGCGAAGATGCGTTGGCCTTAGCCTCTGACCTGACCTCTGAAGTTCTATATCCCAAGTCACACCGTCACAGCCGGGGTCGTCCGCTGATGTGGTGTGGAGGTCAACGTTCTTGCCTAACAAAAGTTCTTGGTGTTCCTGGAAATCGACGGGTCTAGAGTGGCCTTATCTTGTTGTTGAATGGCGTGCGTCAGACGAGGTACCGTGCTGGCGTCGAGTTACCGGGGTGTCGTTGGTCGATCAAGCTGTTGGAAGCCGCGGCCCGCAGGCCCACGCAGCCCCTACAGCCTAGCTGCTCCGGGACGCTTTGTAAGTACTTGTGTAGGGTCTTCCTAGATTTGTCTGCCATGTATCTCTCAGTGTGTTTGATGAATGTAGTCGATCTGTGTGGCTTTGTTGATTGTCCTCCGTCCCTTGAACCGCACAAGGACGACCCATGAGCAGGACCTGACGACCCTCGAGGACTGCCTGCAAGGGTCCGGTCACAGGCCAGGCCGCCATCGTAACCAAAGGAGCGCACGAGCCTGCATGTAAAGATAACCTCGTTGTCTGCCCCTCCCATGTACATTTAGTGAAAATGATTAATGCAGTCAATGCGCTGGGTAGAGTTGTTGAGAGAAAAGCATATTACTTTGTGAACTGAAAATGTGCGCGCGTTGAAGTTGTATAGAGGTGTAGCCTTAAGCGCAGCATTACAGGGAAAAGGCAGACGACAGAAGATCAGATGCTCTCTGACCTTTTATTTCTTTTTTTAGGACATTGTATGGTGTCCTAATTTCCAAACCTGAGTTGACGGAGGCTGGAGGGCACAGCAGAAGGCTCCTCCCCGCTCGTCAACCTCTCAGGCTTATCAGCCAGCAGGGCAACGGCTGTGATGTCTTAGTCCTCATAAAGTCTGTGTCTTTCCGGCGAAATTGGTTTTGTTACGCTTCTGTGTACTTGTTCTGGTTTTATGCACCTGTGATAGATCTTGGTGACCAGTACTGAACCACGTGTTACATGTTTGGTGTGACGGAGACGTCGTAGACAGGAGTTACCCTCTCTTTCGCTATATCGATTTTATTTCTTCCTTTGACACCTGACATCGTGTTTGCTCTGCTGTATGCAGCGTATGCGTATTTGAGGTCATTTTTCATTTTAGTTCCCTGTGATATTGATTACAATACGTACTTATCACCACAATGCATTGCTCTGCATTTGTGTACGTTGAAGTCCAATCTTCTAACCACTGCATCCATTTGTGGAAATCTCTCTCAAGCACTGAACTGTCTTCTCTTTTTCTAGAGATTTTATTTCTTGACATCATGTCGTGGGGAAATTTTGATTAGAGCGGCGACGCTGGTCGCGGAAACTAGCATGGGTCTAAAGACTGATCCATGTGGTACCCCACTTGTCACGTTGAGCCAGCTAGATGCTTCGCTCGTCCGCCCGTGGTCCTCACCTGCACCTGATTTCCTGTGTCGTGTGATTGTTATTATTCTTATAGTCATCCATGCGGTATTTTAATGAAGGCTTTTTTGGGAATCGAGGTATATAGAATCTGAGAGTATTTTTTTTATATGTCTCAGGTATAATATGTGACGAAAGAACTGTATATGACGAAAGGACTGTATTATGTATATATATGGCGAGAGAATTGTAGTATATATAACGTAAGAACTGCATTATAAATGACGAAAGAACTGTATTAAATAGGATGTAAAGACAGGGTTATATATTACGAAAGAAATGTATTGTTTATGACTTAAAGACTGTATTATAATGACGTAAGGACTGAAATGAATTTGTTTAACATGAACATATATAACAGAATCTGTGGTGATTTCCCTTGATTAATTGATCCATAAATAAATAGATATAAAATTCCAGATTATTCTTTCAGATAATTTGCCCATAACCAAAGGGAGTATTCTCCGCGATACGACCCTTGGGCACGGCAGCCACGACCCTAGAGCGCAGCAGTACGACCCTTGAGCACGATGGGGACGACCCTTGTGCTATAATGGCGTGGTCAGGTCGGAGGGCTTGCTCATCTGACCCAAGGTCGTTCTGAAGCGGTTAGTTTGGCCAGCCAGGACCGTTACCATGTGCCACACACACTGGCCATGGTAGTAGGGAAGATGGCCCGCCTGGGCCATTAAACTGTTCGATAAGTTTAGGGTTTTGGTGTGGTATCTGGTGCAGGGAGGCGAGGGCAGTGTACAGATAACCGTGAAAACTCCAAATGATTTATACGATCACGATGGTAGATAGATAGATGGTTAGACGTGTTGCCACTTTTCATCATTTATTGCTCTTATCTTTCCCAATTTGGATTCTGTTCAATTGGATGACGTATTTTTGTAACGTTTGGGCTTAGTTTGGTGCAAGGAATCGCGCTGCGCCTCGTCGTTTTCGCATAATGTGATGCATTAGCGGGCCCGCCCGAGGTCGAGCATATAGGTTCAGATGCTGGTTGCACCAATCGGTCGACTGTCAACCCAGCTGTACATCCTTCCTTAGAGGTTGGTCGTAGAATCGGGTACATATATATATATATATATATATATATATATATATATGCACTCACACACACCCAATATATAGCGGTAATGAGATGGCCTTGATTAGGGTATTCTGTTACCCGTGTCGTCTCAGCTAGCATAAAAGATAATTAATTGACATGGAAGTCGTTTATTTCACTTTACTCAAAGGATAGAATGTGGAAAATATTTGTTGTCTGTTGAATGACGGGACGAGTTTTAGGAGGAGTTTGTCTTTTTTTTTTTTTTTTTGGGGGGGGGGGAAGGACGACATTTTGAAACGACAGATCCGACGACGACGACGAAGGTCTTTCGAGACGACGACAAGTAGTGTCGTCTTCCGGGGTAAAATGATGTGTCGTGTTGATATCGAGAGAGATACGTGTGTGTGTATTCCGGGGGTTCTCAATGGTGTACAGATCCTGGATTTCCAGAGAGAGAGAGAGAGAGATGGTAAGAAATATAATGATTTATCTCTGTTGAAACTCCTCTCTCTCTCTCTCACACACACACACACAATCGAAAGAGAGGAGGTCCGTGGGCCTGTGGGCCTGGCCTCTCCCTGGGTTCGACTGAAGTGGGGGCGCCCAGCCGACTACGTATGTGCATATGCGTCCGCCCGGTCGCCCCACCACTTTCCTTCCTTCCCACACCTGCCTCGCCAATTTAACCACCTCGATCGTGGGCTAATCAGACCCCCGGGGGTCGAGGTGGAACGGGGACGGGGCAGGGCAGGGCAGGGCGGGGCGGGCAGGAAGCCTCCCTCCCTCCCTCTCCCCCAGAGTGGGGTGGTGGTGGGAGGGGAAGATAACATGGGGTGGGAAGGGAGAGAGGCCGACGAAAGTGAAAGTAAACCAGGTGAGTCGTTCTTAATTCTGACTGCCTTCCTCTCTCTCTCTCTCTCTCTCTCCCTACCAAGGGCTCTTTGTCTGTGGTGGTGGTGGAGACGGAGAGGAAAGATCGTGGTGGAGGCCGTGGTGGAGACGGGAAGTAGGTGGTGTTGGTGGTGGTGGAGACGGAGAGGAGGTCTCGGTGGTGGTGGAGACGGAGAGAAGGCCTTGGTGGTGGTGGTGGTGATGGAGACGGAGAGGAAAGATCGTGGTGGAGGCCGTGGTGGAGACGGAGAGGAGGTCTCGGTGGTGGTGGAGACGGAGAGGAGGTCTTAGTGGTGGCGGTGGCGGTGGTGGTGGAGCTGGCTGTACTGCGGTGATGACATTGGCCCAAGGAGAAAGGTTTAAGGGCACAGCTGGTGATAATTATGGTTATCGAGCAGGTGGAAAGGTTGTAGGTTGTGGTGCCTGCGGTTGTGGGAGGGTACCAGTGGCGGTGTTTGTGGTTAAGGATACCAGTTGTGGCAATGTTTGTGGTCAGAGGTATCAGTGTTGGTGTTTGTGGTTAGAGGGGACCAGCTGTAGTGATGATGTTTGTGGTCCGGGGTACCAGTAGCGGTGTTTGTGGTAAAGGGTACTGTTGGTGGTTGTGGTAGAGGGTACTACCGGCGTTGTTTGTGGTTAAGGCTGCTACTGACGGTGTTTGTGGCAAAGGATGCTGCTTGTGGTGTTTGTGGCAAAGGGTACTTACTGGTGGGGTAGGTGGTCAGAGGCACCAGCAGGGGTAGTGATGATGACGGCAGCAGTGGTGAGACTGTCTGTCTGTAGGGAGGATGGCGTGTACAGAATCGTGACAAAAAAACTAGCTAGTTGTTCTTCGTGTCAGCTGGCGATTATGGCTCCGCCTGGACAACAGAGGTGACTGGAAGCGAATATAAAGCAACTTCACTGACGAACGAGAACGCATCCGTTAAGAAAATCTGTAAAACAAAACTCGTTACAGTCCAGAACTTTAGTTACTCATTTTCATTATTATAAAAAAAAAAGACTAACAGAAAATCCTTGAAGTATTGTACGCCAAGGAAACTAATATATATATATATATATATATATATATATATTATCCCTGGGGACAGGGGAGAAAGAATGCTTCCCACGTATTCCCTGCGTGTCGTAAAAGGCGACTAAAAGGGGAGGGAGCGGGGGGCTGGAAATCCTCCCCTCCA
>JAYMFT010297032.1:0-23797 GCA_038088735.1 Panulirus argus | reverse complement strand
ATATATATATATATATATATATATATATATATATATATATATATATATATATATATATATATAGTTAAGATAGAAAATGAGGAGAGAGTGGTGGAGTACAGTGTGGAGGATGAGGAACGGGGAGGAAAAAGAGAAAATGTCCTTAAGCCTTGCGACTCCTTTCATCAACCACAAAATTCCTTCGGCAGAATTATGATCATATGAACACCAGTTATGGTGCGGACACCTGGACGCCATGATGAGGCAGTGAGGGGTATGTATGCGGACATGCCTCACACGTTGAGAACCTTCACGGTCCAAGTCCAATCTGTCCAGTGATACGGTCATTCCATCATCCTGTGCCGGACACCCGAGACGGACGGACGGACGGACGGACGGACAAGCAAGTACGGCCTGACGTCTACACTCGTCTTACTCAAAAAAGCCCCGTAAGAGTTAACGGCGCGCGCTGACTCTAACAAGTTAACAGGACACGCTCGTGTAGTTCCCGCTGCGTGACCCGTGATGATCCAGCCGCAGGGGCCCGAGGGCCTCTGGCCGGAACCGCTTGGGACTGCAATGGAGCACAAGAATTAAAAGAAATGAAGGTTATAAATGGCGGCGGCGGCGGCGGGGAATGGAGTGAGGCGGGTGACTCCCTCCCGCAACCTGCCACCCGCTCCCCCGCACGCAACAGGTGGCCTCCCTCATGACGCAACGCCCGATGATCACTCCCGCCATAATCACCCGGATACTCGCGGATTACCCTCAACAACCTCGTTCCTCTGCCACTACACACGCCTTCCCTCGACCGCCAACTATCACGGATTATGTTAACATGAAAATACTTCTTCCTGTACATTATGAGCTGCCATACTGGTGTGGCGTCGCTCCATATTACACATGGCGTGGGAGGGTCTTCTCCATTTCCCTCCAGAGGGGGGCGAGACACGCGGAGTAACGGATGGCCAACAGCGACAGGCGAATGAATCAAGATTTCCACACAGGAGCTCGAGTCCTGCTCAAGTGGGTGAGGAGAGAGCAGAGCCCTCTAGCGACGCCGCGTGGCAGCCAGTATGGAGCTGGTAGTCATGGAGATATGAGCAGCATACTGGAGCGGGAGCGGGGCCGGTGCCTGGAGACTGGGGGAGGGGGAGGCAAGAGGGACGCACGGAGGAGGAAGGACGGGAGGAACGTACAGGATGGGACAGGACGAATGGAGAAGGAAAGAAATGACGGGCAGGGGGACAGGAAAAAGAGACGATGGAAGAGGAAGCAAAGAAGTGAGGAAAGAAGAGAGCGGAAGGGGTGGAAGTAACGGGAGGGGAGGGAGGGACGTACCTGGTTAACCGTCTGCTGTAGGATGGCGCACTTGTCCGGCTTGACAGAGAGCGAGCTCATGTCAGAGGCGATGCTGGCTTGGATTAGCTCGGCCAGCTCCTCGATGTACGTGTTCTCCTGCTCGCGCCGACGCTTCTCATTAAGGCACTTGTTGCTGTAAAACCAGAGAGGACACCCATCAACAACCATGACAGTGGTGAGGGGAGGGAGGGAGGGAAGGTCCTACCACTCAGGGGTGGGTGAAACAGTACGGACAACTGACTGAAGGGAAACAGCAAGGACACTGAGGGGAAACAAGGACAATAACAATGAGGGGAGACAGCATGGATACTAACAGTGAGGGAAGACAGCAAGGACATTAGCAATGAAGGAAGACAGCAATGGCACTAGCAATAAGAGAAGACAGCATGTAAACTAGCTATGAGGGAAGACAACATATACACCAGCAATTAAAGAAGACAACAAGGACACTAACGATGTGGGATGACAACAAGGACACTAGCAATGAGGGAAGACGACAAGGACAACAGCAATGAGTAAAGACAACAAGAAAACCAGCAATGAGGGAAGCCAGCAAGGACACTTGCTATGAGTGAAGACAACAAAGACACCAGCAATGAAGGAAAACAAAAAGGACACCAGTAATTGTGGAAGCCAGCAAGGCTACTAGCAATGAGTGAAGATAACATAGACATCAGCAATGAGGGAAGACAACAAGGACATCAGTAATGAGGGAAAACAGCAAGGACACTAGCAATGAGTGAAGACAACAAGGACACCAGTAATAAGGGAAGCCAGCAAGGATACTAGCAATGAGGGAAGCCAGCAAGGACACCAGCAATGAAGGAGGACAGCAAGGACACCAGCAATGAGGGAAGACAGCAAGGACACCAGCAATGAGGGAAGACAGCAAGGACACCAGCAATGAGGGAAGACAGCAAGGACACCAGCAGAGAGACACCCAGGGATGCTAAAAATGCTTGGCAACGGATGGAACAGATTAAAAACTGAAGGTGACAAGAGAACATTAACAGTAACAAGTGAGAGCAAGAACACCCTAACAATATACGTAGACAATAAATAAGACATAGGCAGTGAATGATAGGAGAGAGCAATGGGCCACTAACATTTTGTGGAGAGAGGAAAGAGAAACGAAAAGACAATCTTTTCAACTCATAACTCTGGGAGACACTATCGCCGATGATAATGAATAGCCACTAACCATCTGTGATGACAGTGCACACAGGTATGATAACAAGGAAGAGAAAGAAAACAAAATGAGGGAATATACTGCGGAAAGCTTATATAATAAGGGAACACGATTGGAAACATGGCGAGAAAACATCACAAAAATTAAACAAAGCAGAGAAACCACACACACACACACACACACATACACACAAACACGCGCGCGCGCAAAAAAGGCGATCCTAGGAACTAGAGAGAGGAGGAAGTTCAGAATGTACAGGTTCACCCATGAGCGAGACACTTATCAACAGAAGAGGCCACCAGAAAGACTAACGATGAAGGGAGACAGGGAGACAATAACAACGAACAGATCAGGGTGATGCTGACAATAAGGCTGACAGCAGCCTGACTAGGCAGGATGACAATAGAGAAATTCAATGAGAGGGATGGCAAGGGAGACTATCAATGCAGGCTTAACAGGAGAGACTAACAATGATGGATGTCAGAGGAGACTGTCAATGAAGGATGACAGCAAATACTAACAATGACGACGGCGCAGACTAACTACGAAAGACGACAGTAGACGCTAACAATTAAGGATGACATCAAGCATACGTAAACAATGAAGGGTGAGATCAGACACAAACAAACAAAGACGAGAGATACCAGACAATGACAGCGAAGGGCGAGAACAAACATTTATTAATGACACGAGAGACAAATGATGAAAGCAGACAAACAGGCAAGTACATTCAAAGTGGAACGACACAAGAGGAAGGTACTGACGAAGAAAGATTAAGAAGCACACGCAAATGAAGAGTGACTGCAGACACTGATAACCAAAACTGGATCACCGAGGACACATTACCAATACAGAGAACGTGCAGTTACGTGTGGTACTGACTGGGAAGAACCGAGAGACACGAAGAATGCCAGCAGACAACACAGACACAAAATATATACACGACAGAGACGGTAACAATGAAGGGTGGGTAGTGACACACCAGCAATGAGGGGCGGGCAGTGAAACTGAGAAGAGAACAGTGAGAAACTGAGGGGAGGATAGAGAGTAACTGAAGAGAGGACAGTGAGACACTATATAACAATAAGGGGAGGGCAATGAGACAATGACAGTGAGTGGAAGACAATGAGACCTTTGAAGGGAAGACAGTAAGACGATGAAACTGAGGGGAAGACAGAGACACTAACAATAAGGGGAGGGCAATGAGACCCTATCAATCACTGCGGGGAAGACAAAGAGACACTGAAGGGAGGACACTAAGACTGAGGGGAGGGCAATGAGACTAACAAGGAGGGGAGGGCATTGAAATACAGATGGGTGGCCAGTGAGCCATTGAGGGGAGGACAGCGAAACACTGAGGGAAGGACACAAGTACACTAACAATGGGGGAAGGACAACGATACGCTAACGATGAATGGAGGAAAATGTGACACTAATAATGAGAGGAGAACAATAACACTAACAATGAGGTAAGGGCAGTGAGACACTAACAATGAGAGGGAGAGTAAAGGAACGCCTAACATTACGATTTGTTTCCTTCTCAGTGTTATGGAATGCTGATGTGACATCTAAAGTCAACTGAATACTTAAGCTAGATTTCAACTTATACACTTGTTTTCCGTTTTCCGAGCAGTGAAGCAGCGCCAGAAACAGACGAAGAATGGCCTCATTTCCTCCCATCCACTCTGTCAGGTGTAATACACCGAGATCACAGCCTCCCAAGAGCCAAGCTCTAGAGACCTTCCTGTGGTTTCTTTGGAGAGCTTCGTATGCCTTGGTTCAGTCCACCGATAACACGTCGCCCCCTGAAAACCGCGTCGCTCTAATTCGTTTTATCCCATGCCCACCTCCCATTTTCTATTATGTTTAAGCCCGACCCCTTCAATCATCTTTCACTGCACCTTTTTTTTTTTATCTCGAATTCGGTATCCCCCTTCTCCTTGTCCCTTCCATTCTGATATTTATGCCCATCTGCAACATAAAAAAAAATTCACTCTCCTCATGTATGTCCAAACTATTTCAGCATACCTTTCTCAACTCTCTCAAGCATACTTTTCTTGCTACCACATCTTTCTCTTAATCTATCATTATTTACTCCATCAATCCTTCTCACATGACATCCTGTCTACTACACCATCAAACACCCTCGACGGCTTACTGCACAATCCATGGTTCCATCCGCTACCATATACAATCCCAGGTAACCAAAGCAATCAACTTACTTCAGTTTCTATCCATTCAAGCTTACTTTAACCAACCTGCCTCTCTCGCCTTAATACCCTTACTTATATTTATTTACTCCCAACTTTTTCCTTTCACACACTCTCCCTAACTCAGACACCAGCTTCAGCAGTTTCTCAATTAAGTCTGTTACCAGTGCTGTGCAATACCCTTGCATTTACTTCCCTCACCACCCTATCCATAAATAGATTAAACACCCACAGAGATATCAGACTCCCTGGCCGCAGAACCACCTTCACCTGGAACTATTCATCCTCCCCTGTTCCTATTCGCACACACACCTTGCTCTCTTGATAGACAACTTTTCAATGCTTTTAGGAGCTTTCATACCACACCGTTAATTCGTATCATCCTCCATAAAGTATCTCTCAACCCTATCATTCGCAATCTTCGGGTCCGTAATTGCCACACAAATCCTTGCTATATCTCAAAAGTATTTCTCATACACATTCTTCAAGGCAAACAGCGAATCTGCACTTCCTCTACCACTCCATCTATATAGTTCCTCTCCAATCTGATTCTTTGTGCACATATATATATATATATATATATATATATATATATATATATATATGGAAAGTCATCGAGGGTCTTCACCCCTACAGCCAGGGATGGGCCCAGGCTGTTTAATTAGATCGCTGGTCGACCATGCTGTTGGAAGACGCAGCCCAAAGGCCTACATAGCCCCCAAAACTAGGTGGTATGGTACACTTCGTAGGTACTTGTCCAGTGCACTCTTGAACTTCTCTACAGTGCATTTCATGCTGTGTCTTATGGTAGATGGCAAGGTGTTGAGTCTTGAGCCCCGGATGTTTAAGGTATTCTTTCTTTTTGTGTAGATCACACCTTTGGATTTCAGAGGTAGTATATTACAAAGTCTTCCACGTCTGTCGTGCCAGTAGGATGTTATTTCAGAATGTAAGTTGGGAATCATACATTCCAGGATTTTTCGGGTATAGATCATGATATATCTTTCTCGTCTGCACTCCAGGGAGTACAGCCTCAGAGATTTCAGCCGTTCCCAGTAATCTAATTCCTTTACCACATTAATATGGCCTGTGAAAGATCTCGGAACACTTTCTAATACAGCAATTTCGCCCGTCTTGTAGGATGATGCTAGAACTGAGCAATATCCAATCCGTGAAAGAATTAGTGCCTTGAATAATATCATCATCGGTTTTCCTTCACTAGTTTTTGAATATCCGCAGGATCCAGCCTATCATCCATCTGCATGAGACAACCGTTGATTCGATATCTGCTCTCAAATTTAGTTCTCCATCCATTATTACTCGTAGGTCCTTCACATTACTCATCTGGTTTCATGATAACGTCTATGTCCATCCGGTACTCTGGATTGTTTTCGATTTCTTTATTTTCCCCATACAGGAGGAACTGGAACATACCTCAATTGAAAAGCATGTTGTTCTCAATAACCCAATTAAAGACTTCGTTTACGTCTCTTTGCAGCCTTTCGGCGTCTTCAACTGATCCGATTTTTATACCTTTTCTTGTATCATCTGCAGAGGATGATAAACTGTGGCCCGTGTTTGCGTCAATGTCAGATATAAGACTAAGGATGAGGGATACATTTCCCTAGGGAACTGAATGTTTTACATGTATGTATGAGCATAAATACGTGTAATCTATCTACTCATAATTACCCCAGGACCTCTTTCTAAGAACGAGCCGTGGTGTTACCCACGACAGTTTCTAGAGGCTCCTGCAGCTCAAAGCTGTGCTACTTCGTGACGTAAGTCTCGCGAGAATAATAATACAATGGTCGTGCCATGGGAGGCACAGTCGGAGACGCCAGGGACAGAGAACTGGTCGGCAACGGGGCAAGTGTCAGGTCACTGGGGGCATAGAGTTGGTCTGCAACGGGGCAAGTGTCAGGTCACTGGGGGCATAGAGTTGGTCTGCAACAGGGCAAGTGTCAGGTCTCCAGGGGCATAGAGTTGGTCTGCAACAGGGCAAGTGTCAGGTCTCCAGGGGCAGAGAGTCGGTCGGCAACAGGGCAAGTGTCACGTCTCCTGGGGGCAGAGAGTCGGTCGGCAACTGGGCAAGTGTCACGTCTCCAGGGGCAGAGAGTCGGTCGGCAACAGGGCAAGTGTCACGTCTCCAGGGGCAGAGAGTCGGTCGGCAACAGGGCAAGTGTCAGGTCTCCTCAGTGTCGCAAAAAGCTACCAAACAGTATGATAAAATAAGACAATATCTCAAGAGATACTTACAGCATTGGTGAACAGGCATGTCTATCCCGTCCCCCTCACGAAATGATGGTAACGTTGATCACTGTGACACCGATCACCGTCACGCTCACCATCATTGCCAAACACGAACCGAACAATTACCAACAAAGCTATACTACAATGGCATAAAGAGACCATTTCTGAGAATGCACAAGGCCATGCGACATTCTACAAATATCTACAGACACGGTACTTACGAGGAAATACGAGTGTGCTGGCCCAAGTAATCAAAAAGCTTAAATGTGCATGTCTTTGTATGTGTGAAGACGGTTAATTCGGCTTCCTCTAAGGCAAATTATTCTTTCCAGATATATCTCTCCAATATCTTACAATATACTTTAAAATATGTTTCGCAATACTCTTCCAAAACTTCAATCAAACTTATCGTGCGTTTTAACACCTATTATTTTTACCAACGGCGGAAACGGGATGTTTATGAACAGGCCTCTTCGTTAAGGATACTGTTTGCTGGCCCAAAACTGGTAACCATCCAACAAGTTTCGCGGTAAATACAAAATGAGACATCCAGCTCTGAGTCGGGTCATGTAGTCCTGTATGGGAACCTCTGGTAAGCCTTCACAGCGCAGCCTTAGAGTTGCAAGGGATCCTGGAGTAATTCCAGAACCCTTTCAAGAAAGGAGTCTGAAGGCAGTCATATGTATACTGAAGCAGAGCATTCACTGCTTCAAATCTAAGACTGAGACGTCATCAACCGCTCAGCTCTTTCAACAGACTCCCTGCTTAAAGCCATTTCTGTTGTATATGAGCCAGATGTTTTAGCAGCAACCACGGAAATAAATGCGTCCTTGAATATATCTTTCCAAAACCCTGTGACGGGATCTTCTACATCATTATATCCATGAAAAAAGATATATATAAAAGCCGATAATCAGTAATTAATCCCGACACTATATATTCGTTGTTAAGCTTAATACACTACTTACAAATCACAAGAAATCTTATGGAAATCATCTGAAAAGTACAAATCAACTACACCAGTCATGACCCATTTAAACCCACATAACTACTTCGAGGAACTTTCTTCTTCACATGAATGTTTACTACCAGCACCACGGAGGGAAGACACACCAGCGCGCGTCGGGCCTGGAACCCAGTGGGCTCTAGCTGGTCCAAGAGAATTTCTAGAGCTTCGCTGGGATTACTCTAATGGGTGGTGTCGGACAAGGCAATGCCGGCGGCATGGCAGTTACAGTGAAGGATAAGATTCCCAGGTGGTACAGGCAACAGGAGCAGGAAAAGTTAATGCATTCCAGAAATAGAAAAGATACGTTCATACCAAGTGACCTGGAGGAATGGCGAAGGGAGGAGGAGGAGGAGGCTGAGGCAGTAATGACGCCGTGTTGGGGCAAACAACATTCTGGACACAAAGATTAATGCCTAGTGTCAATTACAAAATGGATGTCTGCTGTTCTCGTCTGTGTACATTCGAGCGATATCGCAATCTTATAGGTTGAGACACCATTTATCACCTGTAGCCCGCAAGCAAAGATGTATTCTTTCTTATGAGAATGGCTCCTATTTGGGCGATTTTTCTTTTTTAATGGAAATACAAGCGGAATGGTGGAATATGCGCTCAGGTTGGATATAATTGGAGCACGTGGTACACAGGGCAGACGTGCTGTCAATGAAGTGAACTGTGCATATAAAGCAGCCGTAGGAAACCATGGAAAGCTTTGTCTGTGGGGCCTGCTTGTGGATAAGGAGCTGTGGTTTCGGTGCATTGCACATGACAGCCAGAGAATGGATGTGAGCGAATTAAACCCTTCCTGATACACTGCTAACCCGGGAAATTGCCAACATGATATTATATATATATATATATATTGTTAACCACGAGAAAAAATGAAAAAAGCAAAATCCCAAGCGCTTACATGTAATATCGGAACGTTTCGTTTTTCATTTTTTCTTACGATTATCAGTAAATACTCAAATCACCCCCATCACTGTGATTACCTTACAAATTATATATATATATATATATATATATATATATGGCAATATTTGTTATCAGAAATAACAGAAAATATCCTAATACAACCTAATCATATATTTAATTTGCCCAGGTTGGGTCAGAAAAACTGGGAGTTTAATTTTCACATCGCAAGAGATTTCTGGAATTATTTATTCGAACACTGAGGAACTGACTAACGCCCAGATGATACAACGATTATCAGAAATGGAAAAATCCTCCTCCTCTCCAAAGGTGAAGTTCTGAGGTGGAGGTTGAACGAGAGCCACTGGCTCGTGGCTCCAGTTGCAGCAGCTCCCACAAACAGGCCAGGTTTTCATCGGTATTTCCTGTGGACCCAACCTAGCACACTTGTCAATGTTTTTGCCAATTTTACTTGCAAGTGTTCTTGTTACATTTAAAATGTACGACAAAAAGGTCAGGTGGACAGAACCTGCTGGTAGTCTCGGGAGCTGGCCCGCTCCCTGGGGCTACCTACACTCAGCTCCGACAAGAAACAACAAAATGCCTTTCTGAAATGCGGTTGATATCTTTTACACCACAGAGGAGCAACTACTCTGCCGTCTGTGAAACATGAGGCGTATAATGCGAACTGATACACATTTACGAAGTTTCTGACCAACATGACGCCATCACCTAGTCTACACAACATACAGTTTCTGTCACACTTAACGGTATGCCGGAAACTTTCTCAAGTATCGAACTAGAACACACCATTTAGGTATCCCTAGGAGGTTCGGGTGTGTGTGTGTGTGTGTGTGTGTGTGTGTGTGTGTTTTCTCTCTCTCTCTCTCTCTCTCTCTCTGGCCGAATGATCAATCATGTACGTGGTCCAGTTTAACTGCACTGAAAAAATGTTCTGCGCTGTTCTTAAAGAAAAAGTGCTAAGCTCTTTCGTACAATTACATCATCAGGACTGAACACAAGAGAAATCTGAGATTAAATGTAAATAAAAGCAAAGTTAGCAGGAGAGAGGGCCAGGATAGCTGGGAAGTAGACCAATATCAAAGGACATCTGGGGAACGGCATGCTCTTACCGGTCTATTATGCAGCAGTGTCCAATAAATATCACCAGATGCACGCATCTCTTAACAACGGCTGCCAAGCAACATGCAAATAACAGGTGCACCTTTTGTTTTATCTTTTAGGAGATAATTGGGGAGAGGAAGGTTCCCCCCCTCAGTGAATTCTCTCTGTCATTAATCCTGAAAGGGTGAGGTGGGGTGGCCGCAATTATGTGATGATGAAAATTCAACAGACTGCAGTCAAAGTGCACTAAAGAAGACCGCGGACCATCAGACACTGACTTCCCCTCTCCCATTTAGGCCAGGGCCTCATATATCCAGGAAATATTACCTTTTTGAGGTACTTTGTACGTCCTGACAATGGACCGGACGAACTCAGTATAAGCTGCTATACTGTACTATACCCAATCAGCAGCGTATGCGATTTGAAAGGTCCTCATTTTTCCGAACGCGTTTGGTGGCGTGTGGGTTAGGGCCAGCATGGCTTCAAACCTCCTCAATCCACCTAGGATAAGCAATCAGGGAATAAAGTATTGAAACAAACTGAACTGATAAGCAATACGTATTGTCAACAACGTAACCCCTTCTTCCCAAACCGTCGTGCTGGTGTACTGATCATGCTCTGTGTATACACCCTTTAGGTTTGAGTGTCCAGTGCAACGTTTTTCCTATGCTTTTATCTGACCTGTTTCCCGTACCAACACATGATGCTCTCTGTTTCTTTCCTCTCAACACTAAGCCGTGGAACACTTTACCTTCTCACGACAGGTGTCTTCCCTAACACCTGCCTCCTTCATCTCTTTAAAAGACAAATTTTCTACTTCCTTCAGGACTCGCATTAAACTATTTTCCTCCTCACACTACTTTCCTCTCTTTTTAATCCTTTCTTATATTTAATTTAAGTCCGGTCTCGAAGAGGACTTTTGTCCGTGACTGCGGGCCATAACAAAAAGAAAAAAGAAAATAAGAAATGGTCCACTGCTCTATTGTACTACAATGGATGATCTTCAGTGCCAACCACTGAAAAAATTACTGGAAGCCACGATTGTCATCTGGCAGGCATTATACACTGGATCAACTGGGATCTTAATGCTACGTGAACCAAATCCAATGTTCTCTCCAACAAACTGAAGCACTAAATCATAAACTAGTAAAACAGAACATATTTCCGACAACCTTTGGCGTTCTATGAAACCATAACTGTATCGTTTACCTGTGATGACGTTCTTGAAATGACTGCGATACAAATTGATTTCCAAACATCTCACGTCTCTGAATGTGTACAAGGTGTTGTACATTTTTTCCGAAGCCAGTTCCTGGCTACTTCGAAGACTACTACTTCAGATAATGAGGTCTATAGCTCTCGGTTCTTCCTTAACTTTCAATGCAATACCTAAAGCAAGAAGCCTCGTTCATTTCAACTTATTACGTCCTTCCTTTACTTGTCCATCTTACAGCGCAATTTTCCTCAACATTATCACGTTATTTCTTCATTAAATTCTGTAATGCATTTCTGTCCACAATAAAAATCTGCGTGAACCTTCCCCTAATCCCTTCCCTCTTGACTATTGCTGTCAGCGGCAAAAAATGACCTGAGATTAAGCGTTGCCTGAACGAGTACAGTGAGAATCGCCACATATTAGGAAAAATGAGACATATCCCTCCTACCCATCAAAATACACGTCCTTGTTTTTTGTGAGAGACACAGGAACAAACAGAGGTGGAAACGACACTGGCTTTCCTCTTCGGAATGGGGAGGGAACTGAAAGCACTCTAAGTTCAGCAGAGACAAGCCATGTAACGTACTTTTTTCATGTCAACATATAGGCACTAAAATAACATATAAAAAGAGAATGATGGAAACAACATGAAAAACTGGGAAATGGATATACAACTTTTCAACTAATAGATCACAACACGTACTTGTAAGCCACACCCTCTCCAGTGCCTTCACTGAAAAAGCCCAGTCCCTCACGGAACTGAATTTGCACTCGTGTTCCTCACTCTTATATCTGACATTGGCGAAAACACAAGCCACGGTCTCATATCATCCTTTGCAGATGTTACTACAATAAGTACTAAAATCACAACAACAGAAGATGCCTGAAGGCTACAAAGAGATATAAATTAAGTCTTTAACCGGGCAACCAAGAACATGCTTTTTAATGGAGATATATTTCAACTCCTCCGGTATGGGAGAAATGAAGAAATCAAAAACAATGCAAAATACGGAACAGACACGGACGCTATCATAAACCAGATGAATAATGTGAAAGACCTCGTGTAATAATATCTAAAGATCTAACTTTCAGCGAAAACAACAAACCAACAGTTGCTTCATTCAAAAGGATGGCAGGCTGGATCCTGCGGACCTTCAAGACATGGGAAGAATGACCAATTACGAAATTATTTAATAAAATCATTATACTGCTACGTTCTGATATTCTAGATGGAAGGCGAAACTGCGGAATTAGAAAGTGTTCGGAGATCTTCCACAGCCTACATTAATATGGTAAAGGAACTAAATTACTGGAAAGCTGAAATCTCAAAGGTACATTCTCTGGAGCACAGACATGAGAGGTATCATCATCTAATTCCTGAAGACTGTTGAATACTTCCTTGGAAATCCAAAGATGCGATATACTCAAAAATAAAGAACACCTTAAACATCCACGGCCCAAGACTCTTTAACACCTTATCAGATATCATTAGACAGTACATGATGTAAATTACAGAGGTTCAAGAGAACACTAAAAAAGTCCCTACAAAGAGCACCAGACCTGCCAGACTGTGGGGGCTATGTGGGCCTGAGAGCTGCGGCTTCCAACAGCTTGGTCGACCTACAACCCAATCCAACAGCCAGTGCCGTAGGGGTGAAGACCCCCGAAGACTTCAACAGGTATCCCTACACATCATTTCTTTTTTTCTACCTGTAACACTGTAAATGAAGAGCTGCAAGTCTCTCATACTGCTGAACTCATCCTTGAGCCAGCAAAACATACGAGAAGTTGATGAGGTCAGACCATCTTACACTTCCCACGAAGTTTTTTCTCCCGACCCTGACACTGCTGGTCCTCCCCAGCAGGAGCTCTGTTTGGCTGCTTAGTAGTAGCTTGGTGTCCGTCGGCTTGACCTACCAAACTTAACGAAATGGAATACACACCTCACTGTCTTGATAACTTGGTTAAAAAAAAAGAATTTCCTACATCTGAACTGCAACAACGCAGGAAACTACATGAAACATAAGACTGGCCATTTGCAACTTTCCAGTGGAGGATGGCTGCTTGAACAATTACCTATAACGTATGCCTGACAGATGGCCGTACACAATAATAACAACACTATCATGGTGTCTGCCAAGGGCATTATGGGTGCAATACAGCGAACCGGCCATTCAGCTTTCTGTCCTGCTCCTCACAACAATCTGCTGACGTATACACAAGAAGGGAAAACCATCATGGATGCCACGTTCAAAGGTGCGGGAGGTGGGCAGGAACCAACACCTCCTCCAGCCCTCAACTTTAATAATAACACGACCGGGTTCCACCACCATCCACTCCCCACAACCAATATACCCTTTATTTAATCGGTTCAATTTGCCAGACTCAACGCAAAGTTAAAATTCCCTGAATTTCGTAATGAAATTTTGGTACCATTAAAAAATAAAGACAAAATCACATATACATATTACAGGATTAACTGAAACAAAAGACAAGAAAAACGAATCTTGCGTTCGGTTTAATCAGTTTCGCGAAAAATGAGGAACAAGATATTACAGTAATATTATTTACGAGATAACCCAACGGTAACACTTAACACTCTGTTTACCGTCCGTAATGACGCAAAATTTCCCATGCAAAAACTCTTAAACATTTCGACCAAGTAATCAAGCAACGTTCTTAGAACGTTTCCCTCAAGAAATGCAGAAACTTTCTTAAACATTTTCATTACGTAACCATCTTCTCAGCCTCTACAGCTTAATAAAAGCAATAATATAAAAAGCAAGGCAAAAGAATGTGTCAAAAATTCTACATGTCAGAGATGATGTTTTACCACATGAACACGGTATCACAAACTCTTTACTATATATACGAAAGTGAACTTGTGTATCATGGTAATAATGACATCGCAAAAAGTTTGGTCCCTAACCAAACCTTGGGGAAGACCTCTGAAACCATCGATGGTACACGCAAGTTGCGTAGCTGCTGTAAAAAGCTGACGGCAGCTATGACACGTCGGGCTGAAGGTGGAAGAGATAAGAACAAGACAAACGCCAACTATCAACCATTCTATCTCTCTCTTCCCTCACACAGGTTCTGGAGGTATTCTATCTCCGCAGCCCGGCGCACAACAGAGCTGTCGTGTTGCTCCTCTGCCGTCAGAATGTTGGAGGTCGAGGCCTGCAGGCCTACTTAACCACGACATCCTGCCTGGTCCGGTACACTAAGTAGGAACGTATCCGGGATCTTTTTAAATCTAACCACTGGGAAGTCTACAATGTTTCTAACGGCCACATGCACTGTGTTGGTCACCAGTTTTTGGCCCTGGATGTTACTAATGTTTTCTCTTACCTGGTGCATACCTAGTGAAGTCTTCGGGGGTCTTCATCCCAAAAAGCCCAGGTAGGTTGCAAGCTGTTGGCTTTGGTCGGTGGTCAACCAAGCTATTGGAAGCCGCAGTCTTCAGGCCTACATAGTCACCAGCAACCTAGCCGGTCTGGGACACTTTGTGGGTACTTCTCTAATGCACTCTTAAACTTCTCTACTGTGCATCCCATTCTGTTTCTAATGGTAGCTGGTAAGGTGTGTACGAGCCCTGGGCTCAGGATGTTTAAGGTGTTCTCTCTTTTCATGCATACTGCGCCTCTAGATTTCAGAAGCAGTATTTGTACTTACTGAATCTTGCGAAATCAGAGGTAACAGTTTAGTGTTCCGTGCCTCTTATGCCAACAAGGAACTACCGTCAAGAGCAGACTGGGAACCATGCTTTCCTGGTGTAAATCAAAATAGCTAAAATCTTTCCTGCCTACGTTTCAAGCAGTTTCCATTAGCTCAATTCTTATAAAGAGTCCATGTGGGCTGTGAAAGATCTCTGAACATTTTTCAAACTACAATTTCGCCCGTTTAGTTTAAAGGCATTACAGAAAAATTCTAAAATTTTCCTTGTTACAAGACGCAACTTCGTGATAGACTGCAATAAGTTACCTTTCCATGTTCGTTTTCCTATATTGCGATCCTGAACTTCAAAATATTGAAAACTGATCATAATCTGAGATAAATCTGTCCCATGAATTAGCCGCACATACTGCAGAACCAAGCAATTTGTTCCATATACCAAACCTACCAAACACACATTATGAAATCGAACGATCTTTATCGCTCAGGTGGCAATGTTAGTCAACAACAGATCAAACAGAGTGGACGAACTCCAATAAGACAGCGAAGTGGATGACGCCCTTCTTGGTCATAACATACAGAAAATCGGCGTGGCATCCGGCTGGGATAAGCAAGACTTGGCGACGATGACGACGTACTTCATGGTTTTAACTCGGTACATGTTCCACCATATATATATATATATATATATATATATATATATATATATATATATATATATATATTGTTTATCACATACACCTGCCACTCTTCCAAACGTGTTTACTTTCTATTTCATTTTCCTCAAGTTTCCAATCATGGGCGCTGCACACAGGGGAGAATTTCCTAATAACGCTGAGTTAATATGAGCTCTATCCTAATATAGTCATTACGTTAATAATTATTAAGCCTTCTTAAAGTCTGTTAAAGTCGTAAGCGAAGTATGAATCCAAAGACGTTGTAAACAAGAAGAGAAGGGCTTACGTACAGGCCGAGTAATATGAGGCAATGTGTTGGTACGAGTACCGCCACGAGCAAGAATCTAGTTAATCAGGCAGTTAAAACAGGATACAGCCTCTGGCCGAACTCCAGGGTTGGAGAGGAGTCCACAACAACAAGGTCGGGCAGGACTGCCGTACCGGTAAGGTCTAGGGCGACGGGCTAAAGGACGGCGAGCTTTGAGAGAATTCCTTTCCTCCTGAATATCCTCCAAACATGTGGGTGTCAAACATACCGTTCTGAGCCTTACAATCCACATCTACAAGTTTAGGGGGGGAAAAAATGAACATATCAAATATACTGTCTACAAAAAAATAAGACATCCAGGATGCGTATCTGGAAAGACTGGCTTCCCGTCTTATTGCAACGAGCCAGTAAACTACCACTTCAAGAAAGGGAAGAAGAAAGCCAAACTGCAGGTACTGCTCCCGCTGGTCCTGTCTCACAGGGTGTAGATTCGCTTCCCCGAAGATCAAGGTACCTACAGTGCGTGGTTAATCTCTATTCATGTTTCCAGGAATTACCTGGTTATCTACATCGATGCCAGGTGGGTGTGACGGGTCGCATTTCCAGGAAAACTTATATTAGGCACATATTACGGACACTATGTGATAAATGTTTACCAGGCTCGTTCCTTATGAATGTACGACGCATTGCCCTAGCACCGTCTCAGCAGGACTCTCAACACAAATATTTCCCTAATCAATTGGTAAAATCAGCCTCAAACCAGATGCAGAAGCACCTCAACCAACATCGGAAATAACTCTATAACCTCAACGATGAATGACAGTAATTTGGGAAAACCAGCATTATGGCTTCCTCTCCGCCAACCGCCAGGTATTTCATCGAACTATAATTCATCATCAGAACCCACTTTGCTTTTCCTATAATGGAGTCGACAACGAACCGCAGACCTTAAAGAGAGAGAGAGAGAGAGAGAGAGAGAGAGAGAGAGAGAGAGAGAAGGTCATGCAGCAAAGAAATGAAAACCTGCCAAAAGAACTATTGCATGCAGACCATAAACTCAAAAAGTCATACAAGATCCAGGAAAAAGAAAAGAGAGCCATCAGGGAAATAGACAGAAAAATACTCACACGCAAAAAACAAACAGGAACACTAACGCACAACTAAATACAGGTGAGGGCACGTATACGGATGATAAACAGGAGATGCGTATGATACTATAAAGGAAATATGAATCGGTGTTCAGTGATGCAAAATCCACCTGCCCACACGACCCTACTGACTTCTTTCTAAACAGTGATTCCCCTTGCACATAGCGGATCTCGCCACTGGACTTCTGATAGGGCCACTACGTTCATGTCCATAAGTAAAGCCGAATACGACTTCCACGTACACTATACATCCTATGGCAAAAAATTATGGACCTTGAGATCCTCCGCCACAGCTTGAAGCCGTCTCACACCATCCCACTCAGCAAAGGACACACAAGAATCCCAAAACACTATCGACCCGTTACCACTGACAAAGCACATAATCAAAATTTTCGAGTCACAAGACTGACTTTATGGAACAATATACAACTCTGCACAACATTATTTCAGGTCGGGAAGATCTTCCCTACTTCATTTGACCATTATGATCAATCTGTACAGGCACCTGAGAGCAAGCAAAATTAAGATACGATTTTACAACAACTTTGCGAAAGCCTTTGATAAATGTGACCGTAGTATCTGAATGCATAAAATGCATAACATGAGGATAACCAGTAAAACTTAAGAGATGAATACACAACTTTCTAATTAACAGATCACAAAACTTTGTTGTGAATTACGTTATTTCAAGAGCCTCTACGGTAAAAAAAAAAAAAAAAAAGGGGGGGGGGGAGCAGTCCCAGTCCCCCCAAGGAACGACACTTAAACCCTTCTATTCCCCAATGACGCAAAACGCGAGTCATAGTTTCGTATTTTTTTCAGATGGTATGAGAACTAGCATGAAAATTTCGTCAGGCGAAGATCCTGAAAAGGTACGAAGAGAATGAAATTAAAAACGATACAGAGTAACAGACGGACAAAAACGTCTATCTTCATACCACGAGTGAAGAATGCGAAAGACCTAGGGGTATAATGTCAAGAGGACCTGTCGCTCCACAAAGAAAACATGGCAACAGTTACTTGCTCGAAAAAGATGGTACGGTGGATCTTGCTGACTTTCAAGGCAAGTGAGGAAATGCCACTGATGAGGCTTTTCAGTGCGCTAATACTCTAACGTACAGAGTACTGCTGTACACTAACATCAACTTACATGGCGGTATAAACTGTTAGGAAGTATTCTACGATGTTTCATGGGCCGGACTGACAACTGGGAACGACTGAAATCACTGAGGTTGTTTTCTCTGCAACGCAAACGGGAGGTATATCATCATCTATACCATGAAAATCCAAAAAGACATGGTCCACATTCTAAACTTAAATATAATTCTATACTGGAACAACAGACTTGGAAGACAAAAATGTTACACCTTAAATTCAAAAGGTGCAATAAGCACAAAAAGTGAAAATGCCTTGAACATCCGGGGCCCAAGACTATTCAACACATTATCTGCAATCATGAAAATCATTTATATGAGGTGTACAGTGGAGAAATTCAAGGCCCTGGATAAGTATTTACAAGATTAGCAGGGTTACGGAGGATAAGAGGGTCTGTGGCCCACGGACTCCAACTGCTTGGTCAACCAACGAACCAAATGTCAGCCAAGAGTACGAACCGTAGGAGCAGAAGACCTCCAAAGAAAGCCAGGATGTGTTGGGTGGGTGGCTGGTGCGGCTGTGTCTAGCGTGGCTGCCAAAGGTGAGACAGGACCACCGCTGTCCCGCTCACCTGATTATTTAGCGTGATGCACACATTCTCCTCCTCCGCTCACCACCGTGTGAATAACTCGGCCTGTAGCCATGCTCCGCCATGGCTACATGGTACATTCCTCGCTCACTCTCTCTCTAGTCTCTTTGCAGGTCTTTCTCCCACTCCGTCTAAATATTTCTCCCTCTCCCATCTGTAACACTGATCTTCCCTCTCTATCTACTGTCTATCAAATATATTACCCTTCTTCGTTCTGACGCACTAATTTTCCCTCTCTGTCTACTATGAAAATGCTCCCTCTCCCGCAGTCTGTCTTATCTCCCGGCAATCTCTCCCTTCCAACTCTCTCACTGAGTTTCAGTGTAGAAACTTCTAAGAACAAAATTATAAGAATAAAGTGCCACATACTGCCGCAGATCCAACGGTCACACATTTAAGCATTTACCACTGACAACTGAATTTCTGCTTAGCAAAATGTACTCGAGCATGCTCCAAAATCCGAGTTTGTTGATCTGAAAGCCTTTGCAGTTGAAGTATAAGAAGCTTCTTAATGCCAGTCTTAGGAGGAAGTTTACAAAACAGTCAGATTTTTATGACAGAGGAAACAAAAGTTCCGTCAATACAGAGATCAAAACTACCGTTAGAGTTACCGTACTCGTTGTTAATAACCCTTAGTGGTCACTACTGTTAAAGTTACTCTGTACATTCGTTGTTAGCTACCCTGAGTGATCACTACTGTTAGTCACACAGTTCTCTCGTTGTTTGCAACCCTGAGTGGTTATTACTGTTAGTCATCATTCTGCACCTCTCGTTGTTACCAACCGTAAGTGGTCAGTAGTTCAGAGTCACTTTACTCTCGCTGTTAGCAACCCTGGGTAGTCTAACGTCAGAGTAAGGTCTACAACAATGAGTCGTTAGTTGCGTTCGGTGGTCTGCATGTCTCCATTGCTAGGCTGTTTATGCGATGAACATACAGTTTGGTTATGGGAAAATTGGGTAGTCGCAGTAATGAGATGTTAGCGTTAAGTAGTTAGAGGAATGAAGTCGTCAGCTATGTTAATTAATACTATTCAACAGTCAGAGGCTGTTGGTTGTCAGGTAAGGTTAGCCAAATGCATTAGGCTGCATTAGGTCGTCTTAACATTTGGTGGTCATTATTAATGGGTGGTGAGTTCTGCTGGTCACCAGGGGCCCTGAAGTGGTTAGCAGTGCTGGCTGGTTAGCAACGCTCGGTGCTTCAGTAATGCACAGTGTTTAGTGGTGTCGAGGGCAGCAGTGAGGGATCAAAGAGCAATACTGGCGGGTTAGGATGCAACATTTAGTCTTCAGTATTATACTGTGGTCAGCATATCTCGGTATCATCAATGGTGAGTGGTTAATGGCGTTTGGTGGTGAGCAGTGTTAGGCTGTCTGGTGCGTCAGCAATTCGCCCTACAGGTAATTCTGAGTTCCAATCTGCAGGTAATTAATTAATTAATTAATGACTTATGAAGGTTCGTCGGGCGAGCCAGGCTCCAGAGTCTTGGCGGTTCCCACGCTGGTCAGGAGGACGTGTTTAGTCTTCTCGACCAAAGCGTACCTGGACTAGTCTACGCAAGTCTTCCACCAAATAGCTTGGGGTGAGTCCCAGTTGGTGAGTTGGGTGGCTGGTCAACCAAATTAATGGTAGCCGAGGCCCGCAGGCCCGCGCAGCCATATGTAGGATACGCACGAAATGAGAACATCTGGGGCCCAAAACTGTTCAACACGTTGTCAGCGGTCACGAGAAACGCTGTGTGATAGGCGCATGGAAGAGAGAAACATCAGAAGGCCCAGGTTAAGTAGTTCCATGATGTCCCAGACTATCCCAGCTGTGGTGGCTACGAGGGGCCTGCGGGCCACGGCTTGCCAGCCTGGTCGACCAGTCCCAACTCAGCAGCGTGGACCCATCCCGGGCTGTAGGGGTAGAAGACCTCAAAGGCCTACCCCAGGTAAACCGCACCTTCACTTCAAAAACATCAACCATTTCACCTTTACTCGAATATCACCCACCACTGCACCTCTTCTCCAACCTCTCATCCACATCTCTAGTATTTGCTGTTTGTGTGTTTATTTTGAAATTCATCATTTTCTTCTACATCTACGTTACCTTTCGATTCCAATGGTGTTAGTTTAGTCTTCTATGTTTATCATACCGACACGGGATGATTCTTCAGTGTTTATCTGGGACGGTGCCTTCCAGGATCTTCCACGAATATCTCTCGTACGAGGAAGAATGGGAGATCGAGGAAGATACACACTTATGTAAAGAGAGAATTTATTAGGGCCATGGGTATTTCAGATGATGCTTGAAGAATTAATGGGGATCGGATGCAATGAAAGCATTTTCTGCATGGAGTTGGTGTAGCTGGACACGTTGAAAAAGTAAAGAGCACTTACAAGAGTAGTAATCCATGTTTCACTATGTGATACTCGGCATGGGTCGAGGATGTGTGCGTGATGTTCGGATACTTCATGTACCTGATTCATCCCATTAAACTGGGAATGAAGTCATAATACTGAATGAAATTAATTTCTATTTTAAAGCCTAACTGCTTTTGCCGCCTCATTGAGGTAGCAACAAGATAACGAAGGACGGAATCATTTGACCACAAATCTGCTCTCTTTCATGAATAATGTACTGAATCCGAAGCCTACCATCCACAGCCAAGCTCCACATAATATTCTACAGTTTACCTCTACCACTTCATATGCCCTGGTTTGGCCCATTAACAGCAAGTCGTCCTCGATATAGCACATCCATCTAATTCGTTTTATCCCAAGCACACCTCTCACTTTCCTGAACATTCAGGCTCCGATATCCCAAAACCTCCTTCGCTCCTCCTTCCATATCTACTCTCTCTCTCTCTCTCCCCCTTCTTTGTTCCCTCCGCTTCCAACATAGAGATCTTCATAGTCATTCTTTCTTCGCTCATCCTCTTCATATGACACTCATCAGTTCTCTCAATCAGGCTGTCCTTAGTCAGGACTTAAGTTTATGATTTGGCAAGTTCCTAGCAACACTTGCCGTTCTTACCCTGTAATTCGCATGTCATTCCGTGTGCGATCAACCCACCTCACCACTTATCCTTGGGCATTCCAATTCCAACACGTCCACACTCTTCGTTTCTTTTGCATTCAAAGCCCAAGATTGACATCCATATAACTGTCGTGAATACAATACATTCACATATACCCATCTCTGCCGTAGCAGACCTTTCCGACCACACGCTCCTTAATGCATCCAGTGCTTTAGCTCCCTCTCCCACTCCCTCCCTCTGTCACGTTCACTCACAGGTACCTAAATCACTCCATTACCTCCAGGTTCTCCTTATTCAGACTCACTCAAACTATCTTCTCTCGCCCCATCTGTTACATCTCTGGATGTTACTTTTATTCACATTAACTTCCAACTTCCTCCGTGCACTCTCCCTCTGATTCAGACACCAGCTAGTGGAAAGGGTGCAGGGATGTGTCCCAGGGCTGACGCTGGAGTGAACTTTTTCTCTCGAATCTGCCACCACAACAGCGTTATCTGTAAACAACTAGTGAATAACCTCCCAACACCCCTCTTCCCAATCCCTCACTCCCAGCATACTGTTGTTCCGTAATCTCTTACCCGTCTGCGCTGTAGAGATCGAATCTTAAAAGTATTTTCAGTCGTTCGCAGTGGTTCTGACGTTTCAAAAGGTCAATTCGGGCTGTTAAAGGCCATGCAGTTTTTAACCTGGAAAACTTTGTCAGCCTTGAAAGGTTACATCACCACACAACAATAATCTGAGCTGGCAAATATTGGTGTTTTCTGGTGTATTATCGACGGTTTAACTTATCTCATTCTGAATGATCGCAAAATCCAACCTGCCATCATCTCTGTCGATGCAACGGCTGCTAAATTTATATGCACTCACTGAGGTCATTCACCAATAATCAATAGAAGAAAATTTTCTGCCTTTCCGTGCTTGTAATGATGTTTGTTAGCATCTGGTATGTTGTGAGACTTTTTAATCTCCATTTTCCCAGTAACGAGGCAGTTGAAATTTATCTACATTCAACACTAAACCTACTGTTCTTAGAAGCCCACTTGATTCATGTTTAACTGTAGTATTTTAAGCGATTTACACAGACAATATTTTCACATTTACTGCTGTATCTACAAATGATGATACAATGTTCTGGTTGTTTACATCCACATCAGACATGATAATGAGAAACAGGAGAGCCGTAAGTGCAGTTTCACGGAAAACGGCGGTTTTTACCAAGGAAGCAACAGAAACAGTAGGAATACAACAACATCGTGCTATGGTCTTATGGTTCGGAATATGTACCTACGTTTCCCCATCTCACTGGTCACTCTCATCTCGTAAATGTGTTTGTAATTTAACATTGGTTTGATTTCCAACTACTTGCCTCTACAAACTTACCATAATCACTTATCTACTACTACTACTACTACTACTCTACTACTACTACTAATAATAATAATAACAATAATAATAATAATTATAATAATAATATATATATATATATATATACACACACACACACACACACACACGCGCGCGCGCGCGTTCGCCATTTCCCGCCTTAACGAGGTAGCCCCAAGAACAAGCGAGGAAAGGCTTCATTCGCTGACAGTTATTCTCTAATAGTCATGTGTAATGCACCGACACCACAGCCACCAATCCCCAACCAGGCCCCACAGACTTTTCCGTGGTTTCCCCCGGCTGCCTGATATGCCCTAGTTCAGTCCACTAACAGCACGTCGCCCCCTGCATACCACAAAGCTCCAAATTTAATGTAATCCGTGTACGCCTTTCACACTCCTGCATGTTCAGGGCCCGGGCACTCAAATTCTCTTTCACTCCACCCCTCCATCTCCAATTTGGTCTCCCTTTTTTCTTGTCCCCTCCACTTCTGACACATACATTCCCTTGTCAACTTCTCCGTATGTCCAAACCATTATATATATATATATATATATATATATATATATATATATATAGATATATATATAGAAAGTTTCTGTTAGTGCTGTGCTTCACCTATGTGGAGTG
>JAYMFT010297021.1:0-10291 GCA_038088735.1 Panulirus argus | reverse complement strand
GCTGAAGCTGGCGCGAGACTGCTGGAGGAGGGGCTGATGCTGGTGCGAGACTGCTGGAGGAGGATCTGAAGCTGACGCGGGACTGCTGGAGGAGAAGCTGAAGCTGGCGCGAGACTGCTGGAGGAGGAGCTGTAGCTGGTGCGAGACTGCTGGAGGAGGGGCTGAAGCTGGCGCGAGACTGCTGGAGGAGAAGCTGAAGCTGGCGCGAGACTGCTGGAGGAGGGGCTGATGCTGGTGCGAGACTGCTGGAGGAGGATCTGAAGCTGACGTGGGACTGCTGGAGGAGAAGCTGTAGCTGGCGCGAGACTGCTGGAGGAGGGGCTGAAGGTGGTGCGAGACTGCTAGAGGAGGAGCTGAAGCTGACGCGGGACTGCTGGAGGAGGAGCTGTAGCTGGTGCAGCCTTCCCCAAACATCACAGGCATTCTCCTTCAGGTCTTTGCCACCCAGCAAGAAAAATAACTGTTGTGTTAACGTTATGGTTCGAGTTCCAAAGCTCTAGGCTGGGACTGTGGCTCTTATGAAAATGCCGCCGCGGATTCCTGAGGGGGAGGGGAGTCTGGGAACCCCCACCCTCCTTCACTGCTCTAAATGCAGACCCCCCAGTCAGATATCCACCTCCAGCTGTGTTAGGGTCCGAGGCTCTTCACCCAAGATTATCTTCTGATAACTCCCGTTTTCTTGTATGCTGGCACCGGTTCACTGCCTTACTCTGATTATCTCGTCTGATTCCGTCCTGGGATTGTCTGGGATAGTTAAGTCCTTGCTTCTTTTTACCATTCCCAGTGTCTGCTTCTGGCTAGTTGTGCCAGTGTCTGCTCCTCTTTACCTGCGCCAGTGTCTGCATCTCTCTGTCTGTTTGTCCCAGCATCTACTCCTATCGCGGGGGTAACCATGGTGCGGGAGGTCAGCTCAGCCCACTGGTCACCAGAGCAGCGTGTGTGGAGGATCATGAGGGAACCAAACTATCTTTTGTTCACTGTCAAAACAGTTGTCAGGTTCATTAGTTTGAGAGGTTTAGAAGGATGGGCGTTCGCACTAAGCAGGAGGATACCGCATCATACTGGTCTACTCGCTGAAATCACCAGAGACACTTGCTGGAAAGAGTCCAAAGAAATGAAGATACAATAGTATAAGAATGACTGAAGTGAGTTAAAAGAAGGCAAGAAGCCCTTAACTTACCTACACTCGAGGAAAAAAGTTAGGGAAGACCTGATAGCGGCATGTAAATTTGTAAGAAGTCATGCCGACGTTAACATGGAAGAGATAGTCCAGGACAGGAGGACTCAACAGGAAGTGGGCAAGAGTGGTGCACGAAGGGACGTGAGGAAGTGTATCAGTCTGTCTGGTCCTGGATTCCAGAAATCACTTGGCCAGCACTGTATCATCGTCACATGGCGGAGCCTCGCGAGGACCGTCTTACTCTAAAGGAATCGATTTCAGCCTCGGAAAGACCCGATGGTCTGTTGATGTTTTATATTCCCTTGTACTACTATCCTGCCGCTGCTGCAGCACAGAAGGCTGCATGGAAGTTTCAGCAACTCATAAAAGGGATCTAGGGATTAGAATAGAAATGATAATGATAATTGTAATAATGATGATAATAATAATTTTTTTTTTCATACTTGATCGCTGTTTCCCGCGTCAGCGAGGTAGCGCCAGGAAACAGACGAAGAAAAACTCATCCCCCTGCATACACACATATATACATACATGCACACATATGCACCGTACATATATATATACATATAGACATATATACATACATACATACATACACATACACATACACACATGTACATATTTAGACTTGCTCGCCTCCATCCACTCCTGATGATGTAATAAACGAAAGAACTAACTGTTCTTATTTTCTTTTTCCAGTGTGAAGAACTTTTTTATCATTATCACCTATTAGCCAATATCTACTTTCATCACCATTACTGATACACAGTGAAGTTGCTTTTACTGTCAGACACAACCACCAAATTACTCTTTCTCCGAGCGGTTGACAGTTCACCTTGCGAGCAGTATGTTCCACGGGATACACAGCTTAAGCCTCATGATAATTCTTTGTCACAGGAAGGACGGATGAGACTTACATCGCTAACATTATAGGTCAGAGGATACAGCGTTCACACCCAGCTTTATAGCTGTAGGTTAGGCGGTGCATATAGCAAACCCGCCTTGTCATCTTCCGGTCATAAGGAGAATACATTTTTAATCTATCTTGGCTTGTGGCGCTACACGAGGAAGATTAGGAGTAAATGGCTACCTGTAGTTATTAAATGCCATACCAGTCACACTTTAAGAACTGTAGGGATTAAACTGATAAAGATCAACTCCTTTATTTCCTCTTACATCTACAGCTGGTTATCCGGATTTGAATTTACACTCCTATTTCTGAAGATGGACCTGGCAGAAACTTTTCTGTTTCATGCTGAAGATTGTGTGCTAAACAAGGTAGATCAAATCTAACTTGCTAGCTGTAGATGTTAAAACAAACACAGGTCAGACCCAATATGCTATGTGCAACCTACAACTGGGCATACATCGCTGTTACAACACAGACCAGAAGCACCCAATCGGGTTTAGTCAGACACATCGTGGCTGTTGTGTGTCTGTGATACAGAACGACACTTACTTTGCACTTGTGAATGTATAAGGATCGAACCTGACCTTGTGGCTACATGTATAAGGGAAACCACCAATAGCGGCTTCTCCGGCTAGTAGTGTTTCCTTGTAGGTTCAGGCACAGTCTTAAGTATCAACCTGTCGTATGTATCGAGTCAAACCGGGATGAAGATTTCCACTGCAGCTGTACATTATAACGGAAACAAAAGTAAAGACAACACTTATCTCCTGTAGGTTAATTCTCATAAGCGCACATCATAAACTGGTAGTTTAACAGTTTACGTTGCGAGGGTCTGGCACAGTCAAGGTAATGGCATCGACGGTCCTGCTTACCTTGTAAAACTCATCTTTATTAGCAGGTAAATCTGAGAGCCGTCATTTTCACTATCAGAGGCCATTGTATTCTTTACGACATACCTGTCTGTAGGCCTCATCATACTCCTGTTGAGGAAACTTTCCTCCTGACACTTAAGTTTTATACTGGTATTAGCATTAACTAATACGATGTTACATTACTTAACCAAAGGAAAACTTATGTTGTTATGAGCTGTTACTAAACAGTGTTATTCCTGCCATACACCAACGACAGACAAACGAGACCCAGTTGCCAAGCGTCTCAGGGAACACTTTGCTACCAAAAAGCTTGGGTTTACACACGTACACCTGGACGCTCAGTACCAGATACACGACACCAGCGCCTCTCATATGTGTCACTTTGTGCTTCATGAATGTAGTACGACTCTCTGATCATGCCTTACTCGGCATTAATTCATACCTACAAATGTCTGATGTCATTAATAGCGGGACAGAAGTTCGAGACATTAATAAAAAGGTGTTTGTTCCTCAATGCCTTTCGTTACTCGAGAAGGCTGAATTTTATCAGATATTTAAAACGTTTTCTTATTTCCCTGAACTTGGCGTTAGCGAAGACTTTACCTGTATTATTTGTGTCAGTCTGGGTAATGAAGGTTAAGGTTTAGGTGTTTAGTTCATGAGTTGCGTAAGGGTAGACGTTTCAGTTTTACTCTTGCTGAAGGTTATTTGTGTCAGTTCATCCCCCGAAGGGTGAATGTTTCAGTCTGGTTGTTGCTGAAAATCACGGCGGCTGGTTATTGGCAGTCCTCTCACCACCTGAGCTGGACACTATTAGTTTCGGAGTTACTATGGAGTTAGCCAAGCAGTGAAACATCAGCTTCATCAAATCTTTACTTGAAAAGTTGGTTGTGAAGTTCATCAAGTTATCAGATTATCTAATGACAGTCATTCCCGTGCATTTTGAGTTTCAAGTTATATTTTTGTAAGCTAACAAGTATTCAAGTTTAAAACCACTAAGTTTACAGCTTTTTCTCCGCATGATATATTCTGAAAGTAAATGGTTTACTCGAAAAAAGTGAAAAGCAAATCATAAAATGCTGCCTCTACCACCATCCACCACTACTTGTTGTTTCTTAGTGATTGCCTTCAGTAACCCTTTACCGTGTAGTACGTTCAGCCTAATGAACCAATGATTTAAAATTCCTCCTCAGTGTCTGACGCAAGGTCTGGCTCTTGATCTCTTCTACTGCAACATCTGGATGGACGGAGTACATAGATCTGTGGTACGCTATTGGAGCCCAACGAAACATTTGAACATAGGGTGCTGGAAACCATCCATAGCTGCTGTACCCCTTGTATTTCAATGTCCAGAAACCTGGAGCCTCTCCTGTTTGCTGTAACCTTTGCACGATGTCCTGGTGCCTGGAACATTTATTTGCTGTACCCTTTTTATATTAGTGTCCAGGTAACTAGAATATCCCCTAGTTGCTGTACCCTTTGTACATTAGTGTCAAGGTAACTGGAACACTAATACCGAAGTCATACTCCAGTCCCCCACCCTACCCTGGTAACTGACCCCATCGTATATACAGTGAAGGTCTTCCTCCAGAGAGTTATGGGTACAGCCGGTTGTCCACTTCACACATGGGAGCAACACCAACAGCTTGCTAGTAAGCAGCCTCTCTTTTGGTCGGCAAGTCGCACGAGATAAGAAATGTGTCTATCATCATTATCATTTCTATAATCATTAGTTGCAATAGTATTAGTAATAGTAGTAGTAGTAGTAGCAAAAGTAGAAGTAGTATCATAAATACTATTATTAATATTAATATTAGTATTATCATTATCATCATTATCATTATCATGTTTAGGCTTATATGTATATATGTTTATAGTTAGTAGCAAGACATTAAGGACTTAGCCTGACGTCATCCCACATAGTTTATTATAGGTAGTCTCTAATAACTTCCTCCTAGTACGGGAGTAACTTCCATATCGCAAAACTTACCCTTTCAGCAAATATTGCAACATCATTAAGCATTGCAACATTGTCACCATAATCATATATAAATAAATATATCATTGCTACTCTGAGTTTTATAATAATCACTATCCACCCCACCCCCTCCCCATCCGGCTTACCATCCATAGGTTTATCGGGACATGTCATTATTTTCCTTTTTGCTGCATCATCACTATTGTTCCCCTACTCTTGGCCAACATTATCCTTATCCAAAGAATCATCACATTTCTGTCCCTGATCATGCTGCAGACCTCTATGGCCTGCTGTGTTGCAGGATACTCACTCAGCAGTTAAGGTCGTTACGACCCCCGAGGTTATGAGCGTCTCCTCAGTCAGCCTCATCATTAGGACCGTCTTCCAATCCCACGCCTTCATCTTTCATGTCACCAGAGGTGATCCTGCACACGTCTCTACAAGACAGCCCCGTTACCAAGACACACACACGGTTTGAAAGTTGACAACACCGTCATTGGCAGACAGTGAACTCCTAGATGGCATGTTCAAGAGACACACTACCGGGCCACTTAGTCTTGAGTTTCCTAGTCCTGTGTGTGTGTGTGTGTGTGTGTGTGTGTGTGTGTGTGTAATCACATACTAATAATTACCTAACTGTACTATACGAGAAGAGAGTTTTACAATCATGGGTCCCCGACTCTTGAACATTCTCTGCGATCACACAACTTCTTAAATTTGAGCCGTCCGCAGTACCTCTGTTCTAGTTCACTAATCCTATCCATCCACTATTTTCATACTACGAGAGTATTTCTTTACGTCCTCTCTAACAAGCTAAACTTTCGACTTCATGTTATGACTTTTGGTACTTCTCTCCCTTCATCTTTCGATGGACGGGTCACTGCCTGCCAGAGCTGGAGCAATTACGCTTTAAAAATTCACTAACAATTACGGTTACAAATACTTTCCATTTTTAAACTTTACAATCATAATTACAAATACATTTGGGAATAGCTATTACATTACAATTACAATTACCACAAAACAAAATCAATTATATATACAATTATAATTACAATTTCCCAAATTTGGAAAAAAAATCATTTTGGTAAAAAAAAAAAAAACACTAATTTTGCATTGTAAGGTTATCCTTTATTTATCCTCCACCGTCATTATCATTTTGGAGCAGTACCACTACCGTTACCGCCGGTACTTTAAAAGTACCGCTTGCCCACCTTTGCATTTAAAAGGTTACCAGTATCACTTTCCTCCCCTTTCACAATTACTTGACCACACTTAATTAAATACAATTCAAATCAATTGCTTTAATTCTATTTTCAATTACAATTACTCTAACCTTGAATATACCCGATTAATACGAACTGAATGAATGAGACAATTTTCTTAAAATGTAATCATTAATTACAGGCCTTAATGACCCACAAACAGTATTTCAAGCCCAAATTCGTATTCAACAAAAAAATAGTCATTATACTGAAATTTTCAAGGAAATCTGGTCACCTCGGAAAAATTTCAAAAATTGAAGGTAATAGTTCAGGGTATTTTTAAGCCCAGAAAACTTTCTTTTAAAACTGTCTTATAACATGATGAAACGCTTTTGTACTTGAAAAATCATGAAAAATATCTAATGATGCTTTCCCAGGGCGAAATATAGGGTGTAGCAGACAGTGATTGGCAGTGAAGGGTGTAGCATAGAAAGTGTGGCACTGTAGGGTGTAGCAGGAGGCAAGATGCTAAGGCTGCTGAGGTAAACATTATACAAGAGGAGATCTTGAAGAACATACTGCATGGTAAGGCAGAGTGCAACAGACGCTTCGTGGCAAAGGAGGATACAGCAGATATTGTTGAACAGGGGAAGTTGAAGCAGATATTGTTGAACAGGGGAAGTTGAAGCAGATATTGTGCTACAGCAAGGGTGAAGCAGACAGTGTGTTTCAAAGGAAAGGTGTAACAAATAAATCATGGCAGGAAAAGGTGCAGCAGACTGTGTGTGGCAGAGTAGGGTATGAAGGGATAACCAACAGTTTACGGAAGGGGAGTGTGTAGCAGACAGCGTGTGACAGGGGAAGGTGTGAAGGTGCAGACGACGACGAGCGGTGGTCGGATATGTCATGTGTATTGAAGACATGGAGCGAGATAGTGGCCTCTCGTCAGCGCTCTGCTCACGTGGGCACGCACCTAGCGGAAATGAAGTAATTAGCTGATTAATGAAGAGACAATGAGGTGCCTGGAGGAGTGCAAGCCTCCGAGTAAAGTGCCTCATGACTGCTCGTCCTGTTGGAGGGGAGGAAATGGACCGACATCCAGCCAGGGACTCGACCCAGAAGCACAGGAATGTTATCAGAGTCGAGTTGCACATCCCTGGAAGAGCAACAGATCCATCCAAGTGATGGCACACCCGTCTGTATCTTAAAGAGATATATATATATAAAGGGAAGAAATTCTACGGTGTAGCTGCGAATCTTTGAACTGTAGACGTGGCGCTCCGTAGGATGCTGGCTGACCGAGTCAAGAATAAAGGACACGGCAGTAGGCTTTTCGGCCCATTCAAGGCAGCTCCTGAACTACATATATATCGATGTAAAGAAGAAATGGAAATGTGTTGGTTCAGAAATGTCATTGTAGACGAGAAAGTAAGCTGCCAAATAATATCATTAGTACAAAGACACAAGGAAGTTCCAAAAATAAGTTTAGTACATACGTGAGTCAAGCAAGATAGTTGGGTTTCTACCCATCCTTTATTGTTCAGGTGTATATTCAACCGTTGCTGAGTGAGACCCCTGCGTCTCTGAGCTCTTGATATCATTTGGCAACTTAGTATACTCGTCTATAATTATATTTCCAAAACCGATAATTCCTTACTCTACAAACTGTAATTGAGATTCATCTAGTTTAGAATGATGATTACAAGCTCCATCTTAATTACTTGTTTGATTACCTTCCTTACATCTCACTTACCTCATCCCTGAGACAAACATCGCCCCTCAACCTACGCCTTTCCGTTACTCGATGCTTTTTCCTTTCTATACGTCTTCCCTCACTCTATGCCTTCCTCTACGATTTCCCCTCATTCACTCCTTCCCCTCATTATGCCTTCCTCTCGCTCTACGCCCTTTCCCTCATTTTGCGCTTTTCCCTCATTCTACTCCATCCCCTCACTACGCCGCCCCCTCACTTTGGACATTTTTTCGTTCATTCGAGCAGCTTGTCTTGGTTCTTCTTCAGAGTTGTTTATCATGAAATGAAGATATCATTCCAGCTCTCTTCATATCGTTGATAGATTCATATGAAATTTCATTCCAGTGTTCAGTTTCTCAATGTAAATAAAGGATAACAGATCAAAGACTGACGTTTGAGGAGCTTTTCCTGAAACTAAGCTCTTTTCATTCGTTAACCATGCTTTAATCTTTTTACGAACTTCTTCTGTTCCCTAAAGATTCACTTTTTATACTAGTCTTGTGCAAGGAACCCTCTTGAAAGCTTTGTTATTCAAAGTAAATAAGCTTATTTTAACATTCGCTATTCTCCGCTTCAAGCGTTTCTGAGAAGAACGATAATAGGTAGTTAAACATGGATACAACTACGTAAAGCCACGCTCTAACCTACTGATTAAAGAGTTTTTCTAATTGACTACAAATTGAATTAACTATTATTGCCTCCAGCGATTTCCCCACTATTGATTTCAAGCTAATTAGCCGACAATTAGAGGAAAGTGACCAATCTGCATTCTTGAAAATTGGCAGTACATTAGCGGCGATCTTCCACGATCCTGGTGAGCCGTCCTCTCTCAGTCAGCTATGAAACTTTTCAGCTAACGGAACACTGAGCTCATCCCCACATTCCTTAAGGACAAATATTATCTCGTTAGGGCCTGAGGATGTATCGAATGTTTATGAGTCTAGTTATTTCAGGTCATCTCGTTGTATTCGTAATTTAAGTAACTTAACCTTCACTTCCTCTGCATCTATTCACTCCATTAAAAATACAGTTTTGCTTTCTGACAGATAAGAAAAGGGTTGATAATTGAAAATATTTCTTTCTCTCTGCGTTTCTATGAGTTGTCTTGAAACAATTCTCAGGCGTGCATTTTTTTCAAATATTTTTATTGTCACTCCGCCTCTTGTCTCCTTAATCTACTGCTATGAAAAAAATCTACATTTTCATTCCAGAGTAATTGAAGCACGGAAATTTAATGTTGATCCATCGTTTAACGTTATGATAATAACTATTTCCACACAGACAAAGCCTCGTAGGTCATCCATGTTGTTTCTTAAACATAAACTTTCTGCATAACAAATATCAGCCTAACCACAGAAGCACGACCCTTGAGCATTATAGTCCAGCCCTTGAGGATGACAGCACACTCCTTTGGTATGATAGCCTGGCCTTTAACCTGGTCCTGGTGGGACAGGTTAAAAGGCAGTCCATTATAGCCAAGGGTCGTAACGTCTTCCTCAAGGGCATGACAGTTGTGCCCAAGGACTGTAGTGTCGTACTCAAGGGGATAAGGGAGTCTCTGGTCTCTACCTTTACACTGACTAGACTTTCTTTATCAGGCCTTCTTGACTTACACCATTACTTCTCTGCAGAAGCTTTCCTTGAACCCACTTCGTCTCGTCTAAATATATAAGTTCTTTTTATTTGTGATCTGACGTGTTTCAGACTTCCCAATATCTTTACTACCGTAGCATTTAGAGACATCCCAGCTCCAACCATCTCAGCCAAACTTCCGTAAACTGTGGTTCGACGTGGAGACAGGTGAAGCCCATCCTTTGCAGTGCTTCGCTACTTTGCATCCCAACATTATTGCCCCCTCGGCTGAGTGAGATGTGGACAACGCTTCACCCGTTTCCTGATATGATGTCATCCATCCCATGCAAGACATCCTCACTCTTTCCCCTGTAACAAACAACCTGGCATCCTCCTCTTCCTGTGCACATGTCTAACGTGACTGCTCCAAACGGTTTACAATGTTTTAACATCTTCCTGGTTACTTGCATCCTCAGCACCACCTTTTCCTCGGCTTATTCTGTTTCTTCACACTCCACACCAACGTTCCCACAGTAAATGTTCTTGCTCTCATTCCTAGCTTGCTTTACATTAGCATACTCAACATCTTGCTCAAGAGTCGCAACACAAACATCTTCATTTGTGAAGACTCGTTCATCTAAGTATCCTCCTTTCCTGTGGGTGGTCGGCCGGCCTTTAGTTATGTTGTGAAACGGAACTCTTACATAGGTTAGGTTTTATCGAATTCTGGAAACGATATTTCTCCAGTGTGATTGTCACTCAGTATTGCTCTCTCTCTCTCTCTCTCTCTCTCTCTCTCTCTCTCTCTCTCTCTCTCTCTC
>JAYMFT010296989.1:0-10292 GCA_038088735.1 Panulirus argus | reverse complement strand
CGACACGCAGGGAATACGTGGGAAGTATTCTTTCTCCCCTATCCCCTGGGATATATATATATATATATATATATATAACTCATATGACGGAAGTGAGAGCATTTTGGCGACAGGAGAGAGAGGGGTTGGAGTGGTCTCCTCTCTTAAAGACAGGCTGCACCAAGGCGTGCTTCCAAGAGGAAGGAAAAGTCTGCTTTTATAGACAGAGGGGAGATAGATGAGCAAGGATTGGACTTAGCTCAGAGGTGCACACTTTAAGAACTCGCCTTATCCGCCAGGAGCCGGGGGAAGTACTTGGAAAAGACCCTGCGCGAGACGTGACCGTAAGAATGGAGTAGGACCCAGTCAGTCACTTGGTGTCGTAGAAAGGGGGGGCCTCTGGGAACCAACCAGCCCTCCTCGACTGGTGACCGTGCCGTTCTTATTCGACGCTGGAGAATGTGGAAGACGTTCTACTACCATAACTTTCTGAAATATAAGAAAGGAAAAATTGGAGAGGATAATTAGTTTTTTATTTTCTTTTAGTATTGTGTTGTCAGTTGTTGTGATAGAGGGACTATCAGTTTGTGGTTTGGATGCCAAAGAACCCACACTTAAGCGAGGCAAAAAGAACATACGAACGGCGACCTTGGCCAACTTGGGTACGTGACAAACGGCACAGTGCTAGCCTATCCCCCTATGACGCCATCACAGACCTTCCCGATACCCCAGGCGGGACCGGTGTCTCTCATTACGGAAGTCGCGGAACAAACAGCCATCAAGTTCATCCTATTACATTGGGTTAAAGTCAGTGTTGGTTACGCCTCTTTACCCCTGGTTTTCTCTCTCTCTCTCTCTCTCTCTCTCTCTCTCTCTCTCTCATATTATTACCAATTGTTGTAATTACCTATATGTAGCGTACTGTCGTGGGGCCCCATCTGACGAACTTGCTCTGTCATGTTAATTTTTTAGATTTCTGTTTGCTGTCCAAAATTCACTGTATCGTAACTCAGTTCATTCCATTGATCCGCTAGTCTGATACTTTAGAAATACTTTTTTACATCCTTTTTAACAAGCTTTTAAAATTACACATGATATGGCCTCTGGTTCTTCTGTCCCATCATCTTTCGAAGAACTCTTGACTGTCTACGTCACCAGTCTAGTTTAAGAAGTGGCTGTGATCAGGTCACCCTTTACTCCTCTCTCTTCCATGGTGAGCAAGTTTAAGGCCTCTAACCTTTCCCTGTAACTCGACTCTCTTACTTCTGATACCATCTTTGTTGCCCTCTTACGGACCTATTGTAATTATTCGTGCTTCTTTAGGTTCGGTGACCAAACTTGAGAAGCCTGTTTTTAGTTTTGGCTTCCTGTAGGACGCGAACAGCATGCTGAACATTTCCTTATCCATGAACTTGAATGGATATCAGATGATACCTGGTACAGTAGACAGTTTAAGTCTCCTTCTCCTTTACTCGGGTGGGACTCTGGCGACAGATTAGGGACGATGTCGACTCCCTGGTCCCCCTTCAGACACACACATTCTTGCAACTAAAGGTGGGGTGTTGGAGGAGAGAGAGAGAGGGAGGGAGGGAGGGAGAGCCCTTGATAAAGCCAGGCTGCTTGCACTCTGCAGATAAGCTTGCCAGGTGCACTCAGAGGGGCAGGGTGGATGCGTGGCTGGATAGGTTGTGTTGTTAGTTCCAGAATAAGCGACGGGTGTGTGTGGTTGAGTGCATGACGTCGTGCTTTGAGTACATATCTGTGTGTTTTGAGTGCACATACCAGAGCACTGGTTTCAGCTTGAGTACATGCCAGAATTTATGTGTATTGTTTTGAGTACGTGTCAGATTAACAGAATACATTCTTGAGTGCATGTCAGATTACAATCTTATGTACATGTATATCGTCTAGAATAAACATCGCTGTTGAGTACATGTGTGTTATATTGAGTTCATAGAGCATGTGTGCTTTGTCTCGAGTGGTCTTGAGTACATTTCAGAGTCCGCATGTATTATTAAGAGTACATATCGGAGTAGTGTTGTGTACATGTGGATTTTCACTTGCACGTTGGTTTTGCTCGCGTTCCTCTGGCCTGTAATTTATGCAATTACTTCTTCGACCTCTAGCATGAACGGCGCACTGTGTTCCGGCATATTTTTTGGTCACATAATTACTTGTCAGCTGGTAATTACCAATTACTGTACTAATTACCCATTAGATTGTCACCTTGGATGATAGGAGAGCCGGCTTGTTAGTAGTTGCCTTAGTATTGCAGTAATACAGGAGGTGTTGGTTGGTTAGTTGACCGTGCCGCACGGCACGGAGATTTTAGCACGACGGTACGTTCCTTGAGTACGACGGTGCGATACCTGAGCACGACGGTACGTTCATCGAGTGCGACGGTACGAGCTTTGTCCAAGGTACAGTCCTTATTTATTGATGGCCCGAATTTTGACCTGTAGCTTTTTTCCTTGCCATTTGGGTATTAACTCCTGTGGGGAGTGTGAGGGGGGGGGGCGCTCTCTTCTGTGTCCAAGAGTTAAGTGGTTTCTTTGGCGTTGAGCGACGCGTTCTTTGGCCCGGCCCCCGCCGATGGAAGCTGTGGCCTAGGAGGGGGGTCTCCTGCTCTGCCGCCGCGGGAAGATGGTCTCTGGTATCTTATCTACCCCTTTCTCCCCCTCTTACCTGCAGGTGGTTTCTAAAGGTTTTCTCTCCCCTTGAAGTATGTGGTTTCAGGGATTTTTTTGTTGTTGTTGTGTGTGTGTGTGTGTGTGTGCCGTGCGGTATCATTTTTCGTTTTCTTTAAGGGAACCTCTCTCTCTCTCTCTCTCTCTCTCTCTCTCTCTCTCTCTCTCTCTCTCTCTCTCTCTCTCTCTCTCCGGTGGGGGTTGGGGGGGAGGTCTTCTTCACCGTGTGGTTAGTACCCAGATGCGTCCGCACAGCCCAAGTGCCGCGATGGTGCATGTGTGGCCTGTTGTGGGAAAGTTTTGGGCAGTGTGTCTTAAACGTCCGGTTAGACTCTGTCCTCAGTCAAGTTGAGCAGCGGGGTGAGAAGACAAAAGCCCCCGAAACCAGCGTAAAGTTTTATGCTTGGTGGGGGTCCGGCTATTCTTTAATTGCAGTGTGTTTTGGGTAGAGATTGCCCCGCCTCCCTAACAGCATGTTTACCCTTCCGTTTTTCTCAGTCACGGACGGACATTTTTTGAGTTGTGGCTCTATGACCAAGGGTATCGGAAGCCTTTCCAAGTCACTGAATGTTGAAATGCGCATTTTGGTTATCGCTAGATTGCCTTCCCTTGTGGCTTACCTTGGCGGGCAAATGGCTAGAATTTTGTACCTAGCGATTTGTAAGGATCGTTTTCCATCCCTTCCTGAACCACACCCAAAGCTCCAGAGGTTACACAGTCTCTAGGGCATCTGGTCAAAGTCCCCTGGGGGTCACACAGCTTCCAGGTCATCTGGTCAAGCCTTACCCCCTGGGGGGGGGGGGTCACTCATGGCAAAGTGACCTTCAGCTGCTTCATCTCTTTGAGTGTGATGGCGGTGGGAATCCCTCTGGACTTCTCTGGGAAATTCACGAGGCCGTTGGAGTCGTCCTAAGGTCAGGGCGCCCTGATAGGGTTCTGGGAAGCGTGGCCGGCCGTCTTCAAGAGGCGGTGTTGTCCGACCCGCGCGAGTCGGGCGATTATGTGTTGTCGATCACTCTCCGCGTGCTTGGCACGGATTCAAAAGCTTTGATTGCTTTGATATTCCGAGAGTGAAGGCCCGAAAATACGTAAATGAAATTTCGCAGAAAATGGTAGGCTGCCTGGATTGATTTGTTTTGTTTTCAGAGTTGAACTGGAATGTCGTCTTGAAATTCCTGTTGGCTTCGAGGGAGCAGAGACTTGCTTAGCGAATGGGGGCATAAGAGGTGGGTGGATATGGGGCCAGAGGGACAAAAATTCACCCTCTTCCAGGACTGGAGGACTAAGGATCTCTTGGGGAGACGTTCCCCTACTTCTTTGGTCTCCTGGAATCGTATGGCTGGAAGGATTGAGTAAAAGGACTTGAGTCAGAGGGAGGAGTGAGTGAGGGGGCACCGACCCCCAGTCCATTCCGAAATTTTAGGGCTGGAGGACCGAAATGCAGAGCGGGAATTAGTCTCTCCACTTGGGGAATTAAGGATGCGGCCAGGTGAGGTGGAACCCTGCCTGCCTCCCCTTACTAGGAGCTGTGGGTATCGTTGGGAGCGTATTCCGTTTGTAGTCTCTCCCCATCTTAATACCGATAGGTCGAGGGAGACATGCATTCAGGGCTGAGATGTCTCCCCATTTTGTCTTTTTTGCTATCAAGGCCGGAGGACGTATATTATGAGGACGAAGCGTAGGTATGTGTTTGTTGGTGACCTCTCGTTTCTCCTCTCCGTACCCCCACGTACTCTGGGGAGCTGACTAGGGTATGGTTATAGTCCCACGAGACCACAGCCTCACTATCTGGTCGGGGCTGAAGATTATTATGGATCAGGATCGAAGGAGTGGGTCACGGGTCTTAAATCTTCCCCTTAGCGACCCTCACAGAAGACCCGTATGTACCGACGGGAGGTGGAAGACTTGCAGGGGAGGTGGGGAACAAGAACGTCGTCCGCACCTGCTGGGAATCCAAGAGTCACATGATCATGAAGAACTAGATATTGTTGCGTTCTGTCGGGAAAATGGTTTCTCGAAGATCGTATAATTTGGTAGGTACCGTCAACAAGTCGTGGCGAATTTAGTGCCGGAGTTGTGAAAGGAGGTCGGCCGAATTCCGCCCGTCGCCAGTTGTTTAAACGTTGGAGAAATTCGCACTCCCTCTAGGCCAGCTTCAAGTGTATTTAAGAAAGCGAAATCATGGAAGTGTTAAATCCAGAAGCTCTTTTAAGTTCCGGGAAAGGTGGTGCTGGAGGCATCATTGGATGCAGTGTTAACAACACTTGTGTCATTTTCTCTTGTGAGAAATAGACTTTGGTATCAGTGCATGCTGCATTTTTTTTTTTTTTTTTATTTATAATACCTGCGTTTTCATGCATACGTTATCTCCGTGTGTCTGAGGCCTGAGGTTACAATTTTTGATTGAATTTTTTATGCGCGCACACACACACACGCACACACACACGCACACACACACACACACACACACACACACGAGGGAAAGTAAGCTGGGCGTTGAAAATGAAAGGAACTTGATTTTCCGAGACCGTCAGGTTTTTATGGCTTTTCCACATCACGAGCCGGTGGCCCGGCCTCTTGAAGAACGACCCCTCGCGACATTACAGCCCTTGGGGTAGTGACCTTTGACCCGACCTACAGAGGTTTACGTCTGGGACCAAGAGACTACTGTGTATGCCCAAAGGTCGTGTGCCGTCCGTCGTGCCCAAAGACCGTACCGTCATACCCCAGAGCGTAACCGTCAAATATATTTATTTTATTCACTACAGTTTTGTGATTTCGTAAGGTGGATGGTGAAGTACAGGTATGTCTGCACCTATCTACTCCAGAGGACGGACAGGTGGTAGACAGTGTCGTCAGTTGTCGGTCCAGCCGTACTGCCCAAGTGTCCGAGAGTCGGGAAAATAGGAGAGAGAGAGAGAGAGAGAGAGAGAGAGAGAGAGAGAGAGAAATACCTTGATAAACCCGTGCCATGATTGTTACTTATTCTCACTTACAAAACGAAAGTGAGTCGGTTTAGTGCATTTTTTGTCACCGTTGTAGCATCCTTTATAGAGTGTATGATTACCTTTCGTGCCTGAAGTTATCACTGTGGATTTGTCAAGATTAGCCAACCCATCAACCCTGATGAAATACATTCCTCATCTAACGCAAGGACTCGATGCTCTTCAAGATGAAATTGGCCCGTACGTCACCCACGGACTGGGAGCACATCATTCTCGATTGCCCCATCATCCACCATCGTGGCTTGTTGTGTTCCGAAAGTGAGTGTGTATTGTTGACGAAGTAATGAGCGAAGGTCTTCCGGTAGCTAATGCTGGCTGTGTGAGCGAACCCGCCCTGAGACTGCTCTTTAGTTTGGCGCCACTGTCTGTGATTGCCTTTCCCCTCGTATTTCTTGATGCTTACCGCTGGCGCTGTCGGTTAACATGCTCAACTGTCTTAGTCTTAGCCTACTTTTGCAAAATATGATTATTTTCTATTGTGTACAATCCATCCTCGAAGGCCTGTGAAGTTTGTCATGGGTACTGGCTTAAATCAACTTCCCGGAGTTTTAATCACCTTAGATGTATCACCTTTGGGGGTCGAAGACCCCCGAAACCGTCGTAATTTTTACGTAAGGTACATTACGGTTAGGTTTCGGATCGGGCTATGAGGGTAGAGGACCTCCGAAACCATCATAAGGTCCGCGTAAGTCAAGCTCCCAGACCGAGCTTCAGTGAAGAGGGGAGAGGAGGAGGAGGAGTACCTCCGAGACCGTGGTAAGATGTACGGTTGGTTCTGATCATGGCAGCGAGTGACCCTGGCTGGCACAGTCCCTCGGCCCATGTGCCAGCTACATGTACCTAGCTAGCTAGAGCTCTACAAATATACCTCACTTTGTACCCGATTCCTCATCGTCTCGCCTTTTTACGTACACACGGGGAAGGGTTAAAGAAGAAGAAGAAAAAAAAGCCCGGCTGGGTCGGTCGGAAGACTTGAAACCATTATTTTCGTCGTAAACACCTGGTTTTACACCCTCTTGTAACAAGGCGATGCGTGACGTCCTGAAGACATTCTGGGGTGATACAGGTGTCTGGGTTCTTGCTAGAGCAAGCCTTGGAGGCCTGGCGTATCGGGGACTTCTTAAACTAGTTAATCCTGATGGAGAGGAGCACGAGCTATTGTTGCACAGGCTGTCTTTCGCAATGTTCTAAGAGGATTGAGAAAGTGAAGGTGCCATCTGGTTTATAGGGGTTTTCTGTAGACGGCTGGTTCCTAGTAAAGACTGGGTAAGACTCCCGTCGAATCATTTTGCGGTTAAGAGGTTCATTGGGTCGTGAAGCAGTTGAATGGATTGGCTCGGTGTTCCAGTATCTTTCTCTCTCTCTCTCTCTCTCTCTCTCTCTCTCTCTTTCTCGCTCTCGATGTCTTTTCGGAAGGAGCGTTTTTTATTGTATATCTAAGGAATATGTTTTCATTTTGGGGTTTGTGGTATATTTTTAGAAGTCCTTTGATCATCGTGATGGTGGTGTACGTTACAACGGGTGTGCCTCGCTCTCATTTTGTCTGGCGCTCATCTGGGAGAGGAGTGAGAGCGGCTGAATTCTCTCTGTCTCTGTCTGGTGTGCTTTACGAGCGAACAGCAGCAACATCGTCTTGGCAGTTCACCGTTTCCCCCGACGTCCTTTGTTCAGGCTTTTCTGGTCGGCTGCGTCAGTGTCTTCCAGATCGTGCGACCGGCGCTGTTCATATCGCTGGTGAACATAGCCTGAACGTGGTAAGTTATTCCCCGAAGTGATGGTTAGTCTTCAGTCACTTTTACTGCTCGAGTGATATATCCGGCACTTTTTTTTTCGTCTTTGACCGGTGTTACTTACTCAGTCGATCGCTCCCCTGTGTAGACCAGGTTCCGTACGCTGGCCTGTTCGTATTGTTTCGCCCGCGTGTAAGTTTGTATCGACGGGCTCCCGAGTGGGTAGGTTTGGCTGGCCGCCTCGTCTGTCTGTGGTCGATGTAGTCCATTCTTCGTTCGACCCTCCTTGTATTTGTGACGTAGAATCTTTACCCGTGTGTGAAGGTGACGTTTATGGCCCCACGGTGCCTGGCTGTAGTATTAGGACGACATAGCTTTGGGTATTTATACTCGGGTGCCGGTAATATTGACGATAGGTATAGTGATTTGGGTTCAGCCGTGGTGGTGTTGGCGATGACACCTTGGTTAGTCCCTGCTGTGGTTGGAGGTGGTCGTTGGTGAAGACACGTTGAGCAGTGCTGCCGTGTTGGTGATCATACCTTGGTTAGCTCTGCTGTGGTGGGGTTTTGGTGAAGACGAGACACCTTAGTCAGTCCTCTGTGTGCTGGGGGGGAGACAGCTTGCTTGGAGTGGTGTGATGTTATAAGGAGAGGAAAGGTTCAGTCTGGTGTTTGGCATCATCGCCCACACAGGCTCCGTACATTGCCATTTCGTATCGGTTCACTCGTGTGTGTGTGTGTGTATATAAAACCCAGTTTTTTAGGAAGAACGGGTTTTATCATGCGTTGCAGTGCGGTTTTCAGTATCGTTTTTATAGGATGAAGAATATCCAGGTATTCCCCTGAAAGCATGGAGAGGAGAAGACGACGGAAATGATCCCGGGTATTTTCCGAAATTCCTCGTGCAAGGAGAGACTAAGGAGATTAGATTGGCATTCCTCAGAAAGATACAGAGGAAGGTGTGGGTGTTATACGATGGGCGAGAGGGTTAAGTAAAGGGGGATATTGATAAGAATACTCAAGAGCATCCAGCCAATAAAGAACGAAGTCTTACTTTTTCTTCTTGAACCGGAGAATTTTTATTTCTGCGCCAAAGCAATTGGGCTCTAAAGGCAGGACTGTTGATCAGTGGAATGAGTTTTGCGAACTAGGTCGACGAGTGTTAAAAAAGAAAAAAGCTGCAGCAGCTTCCAAGTTCAGAGATTGGATGGCTACACGAGCGAGGGCGTTTGTGGGCGGGTGTGAAGAGGAGCTGCCTCGCGTGAATCGATTCTTTTTGCGGTAATAGCCGAGGATTTACAGTGTACTTCATACCCATGACGTGGGCGGGCGGCGGCGCAGGGGTAGGACACCGATTGAATTATTCAGAGGCTTTACAGATTCCCTGGACTGTTGGCAAAGGTTTGAGCAACAGTGATTACGTTACATAACGTGGTATACAATATGCGAACTGTTGCACACGGGACAGCAGGCCTGTTGGGCACTCTCCTCTCATTCGTGTGTTCCCACTGCACTATATCGTGTGGTCTTGACCACGTCCACTCCACTGCCAGTCTTGCCTTAAAAGTAAAAGAATTGATATGAACACTACCACTCCCTAGGTTCGAGGGGCACACACACACACACACACACACACACACACACACACACACACACACACACACACACGCGCGCGCGCAGTAGAGCGTCTTTCCAAGCTACCCATGTGAGGGTCCGGTCCACCAGTCTGTTTAGCAAAGCTTAAAGGATAGAGTCCAGTGCTTTTTGAAGAAGACTTGATCTGCCACATGATGTTCTGAGAATTGAAATTCCCGGTAGTAGAAGTTTAGGAAGACATGAGTCATTGACATTATACATGTTTTTTTTTTTCCAAACGTTTGCCTCTAGGTTTCGGTACACGGTACATGACAGCTAGGGAGTGGGTGTATGCGAAGGTGGCCATTATTCGATTTTGGTCCTGACGCTGCTTCGCGCTAAGGCGGGAAAGGAAGTCAGGTATGAGAAAAGAGAAAATCCAACAGCATTTTTACTCCTCGGTTTTGATTTGATTTGCATATTCTACTTAGCTGCTTTATTCCAGCGAGGACCTAATCTACCTGTGCAGGTTTGGGTATTAGGCTTACCATTAGTTTCCAAAAAGTTTATTATAACGAATCTCTCGCGTACGCGTTTTAATCACATTATTTTTTAAGACGTCTAGCCTCACCCAGGTATTGAGATGTTTCACCAATTCGATTACTGCGCCATAGTAATGTTTACTTGTTTTCTTGTGTTGATATAAGATGGAAAGATGTCAGTACTGTAAGATGAAACGCTATAAACATTGTAGACCCAGAATTCACGAACTCATGACCAACAGGAACACAATTAACTGTTCAATGGAGACGTTTAAAAAGGTCTTGGACAGGTATCTACATATTGTACTAGATCAGCAAAGGTTTTCGGCTGGTTACGTAGACCTACGTTCAAGCCGGGGCCTCTTTAACAGCCTGACTGGGCAGAGGAACAACACAAGGGCTTTGGTTCCATCCCTTACCTGCGAAACCTTGGTAAGGTGAAGGGTCCCAGGCAGACCTGTTTGGGGGGGAAGACCTCCGAACCCATGGTAAGGTAAGGTAAGGTCTTCCACCGAGCTGTTGCGGGTAGAAGAGGACCGCAGTAAATCAGACATACAAAAGTTAAGAGAAGACGTCACTTATTGTAAGTAAGCCGTGTGGAACAGGAATGTAAGTAAGCCGTGTGGAACAGGAATGTAAGTAAGCTGTGTGGAACAGGAATGTAAGTAAGCCGTGTGGAACAGGAATGTAAGTAAGCTGTGTGGAACAGGAATGTAAGTAAGCCGTGTGGAACAGGAATGTAAGTAAGCTGTGTGGAACAGGAATGTAAGTAAGC
>JAYMFT010296978.1:0-10292 GCA_038088735.1 Panulirus argus | reverse complement strand
GAGAATGCTTCCTAGTGGCCATAATCGTGATGAGAGAGAGGCTGTTGGGCCTTAAATGGGTTCTTCAGCGCCCCGCGCTCCTGGAGGTTCCCCTCGCGACACTCCGAACTTGCTTTAGTAAACTTCCTCTGGAGATCCACGTCTTGCCGGTGGTGGAGAAGCGCTCGGATTATAGCATCTTGTCATTGCCAGAGGCTGAGAGAGGGGAGAGAGAGAGATTGAGAGAGAGAGAGAGAAGGCCCCCATACATTGTGTGTTCCTACTGTGGGGTCCTACTGTGTTCACCGCTTAGGGAACGACCTGGCCCTCGGGGAAGTTGTTTAGAAGGGCAATGAACACTCTTGAGACTGGCTTGTGTTGCCCTTGGTGTTTACAGAGGGTTTTTAGCCAGACTGAGGAATGATCGTTCCCGCTGCCATATGCAATGTGGGTGAGGGGAACCAACAAAAATTCCACCATGAAAGTGAATAGTTTGATAGTGCAAGGGAACTCGCAATAGAAATTAAACCTTTCTCTCTCTCTCTCTCTCTCTCTCTCTCTCTCTCTCTCTTCACAATACGTAATATTTAAGACTCGATCTTCGTAAGTCTATGCTTTCATGTGGTGAACGCTACGCGTTAAACCTGCCTTTTGGCAAAATCTCGTCGTTTATACCCGTACGTACTCTGTAATATTGTTTGAGAGTCACCTTACATCGTAAAGCAAGGGATTAACTGTTCTCCATTGTTTTCCGTGTCAGTAATTTGGGACAAGTCTCTTCTCCAGTCTTCACAGTTGTCTACAATGCTAGCTTGAATGTCTTTGAATCCGAATTGTGTCTGCGGAGGCTGTAAGGAGATATTCGCATATCTAAATAAGACACCACTGCCTAACACCATTTGTCTTATTTGCTGTAACGATTAAGAGTTATATAATGAACGCAATGTAGGGGGAACAATTCCCTGATTTTGAATTAGACCATTTCCTTGTACGTGGTCTTCCAGGGAGTCAGTATACCTTGCTTGACTTTATCCCTTACATGGATTAAGACTTGGCCTCCGGGGATCGCTATTTCTAAGAGGACTTCAAAACAAACTGCTACTCACTGAACTAAAACCTTGGAAACTCCCCGAGTACCCTCACTGCAGAGGGTCTCGAGAAAGCATCCTCCATCTTCTTTGAGCTTCAGCTTAGTGTCTCCAGCGTTCCAGGATGCCAAATGTTCGGATCAGATACCTTGCAGATACCTAATGTTACCACCAACACTCTTTGAATTTGAAAGATGAGTGTCATCTACGCTGCCTGTCACTTTCCAGCAGTTCTTGGAGATCATTCTTCAACTCCAAATGATGACACCAATGCTTCGGGCTTACGGTTGTTGTGTATTTATCCTTAGCTTGTTCGAGGCTTTGGAAATGCGTCAGTCGTCCTCCAAGAATTCGGGAGAGCTTAAGTATCCAGAGATTCTTGGTTGGAACTCCGGCTTCCTTTTATATTCTTCAAATGACTGGCAGCATCTCTCCAGAGATTCCAGGCCAGTGGTTTCTTTCAAATATTTCTGCAAGGAGCCATTCACTTCCAAGTGGTTCTAAGTGAGCGTCAACCTTCCTTTCGTTTCATTTGGAAAACAGGTCCCTTCTTAAGGTCCCTGGGCAAGAGCCTTCCAGATTCTGGCTGGATCCTATCGACCATCAGATACGATTTTGCATTGGCTACAGGTAAGAGTCACCCACTCTCTAGGGTTCCATTTGGAATGTTGTCTACATTTAACGTGTTCAAAAGAAACCTGAAATAGGAGAGTCATCTAACTACCAACAGGCTCAGGTTTGAGTCAACTGCCTTAAGCAGGTTCCAGGAAAGGGGTTGATGCTTAGTTATTGGCTCCAGGAAGAGTGTGGGGAAGGGGGGGAGGGTCAGTGCTACGTCACCTGTTCCAGCAAGAGCGTTAGCTATATTCCTTAGGATCCAGCTGGGGGGGGGGGGGGCAGCTACCGACCACAAGTTCTAGAATGATGGTTAGGCATCTCTAGATTCCAGGAGCAGTGTCACCCGTCAACCACACGATCACTGATGAGCGTCAGGCCGCCTACCATGCCACACGTTCGTTCCAGAGAAAAATCAGTCACCAAAGCACAAACTTCACAGGGAATCGTGTCAACCGCCCAACACAGGTATCAGAGAGGGAATCACTAGATGCCAGCCGCTGTTCCAGGAGGAATGTGAGCCACCTGCTACAAGCTATAGGAAGAATGTCAGCAACGATTCAAAGACGGGTGTCAACCACTAGTCTCAAGGTCCAAGAGAAATGTCAGCCCAAAGCCTAAGGTTCCAAAAGAAATATCATCAATCATCCACGGGTTTCAGGAGGAGTGTTAGTCAGCAGCCACATATCCCAGGAGGATCGTCTGCCACCAGCAACAGATCTTAGAGAGAAAAAAAAATAACCTTCCTTTGGCAGGTTGTAGGAGGAGTCAGCCAGTAGCTAAAAGCTCCATTTTGAGTCACAACCACCAGCCTCAAGCTCTGGAAAACCGTCAGCCACCAGTCAGATGCCCCAAGGAAATGTGAACTAAAAGCCACAGACTTCAGAAATACCGGCAGCAAAGGTTCTCTGGGTCATCTCCCTCACCACCGCCATTGTCGCCAGGGTGGAAATGATTCTTGTAAGCTATACGCTCTCCTTAATCTCTTTCTACATTTCCATCGTTCCAGACGTTGTGCGTATTTGCCCCTGGAGGTTGCTCGTCGTAGGGACCGTCGTGTTTAGGCACGAAATTAGTGGCAAAGACTCGACACTTTGTTCTATTCTTTATTCTTGAAGTCCTGCTGCGCTTCATACAACGTGTTTGCAGTTAATGACAGACTTTAATTTCTTTTTCTTTATGTCTCCTCTCCTGATGATATCAGATAACACGCCCGTGGGTGCCACGGATTCATTACCGGCACACAGTATCTTCACCTGGTATCATTTACCCGCTAACATCCACTTGACACTCCCAGCACACAACATCCTTGTTGTCATTTGCCTGCTGAAACGTCCACCTGGCACTGCCAGCGAACAACATCCTAAGGTACATCACTTTCCCTCAACATCACACATTTCCTAGACATCAGGTCCTCGGCACATTTCTCGCAAGCCTCGTAGCATCAAGCGTTCGTCTCTAGAATGTTATAAATTGTAGCAACCAATTCGCCACAAAACTATATTTATTTTTACCAGAGTTAGTTTTGCAGGTGTTTCATTATTTCCTGGAGATTACTGAAACGCCATTCAGTAAGAAGAATATATGTGGCGCATTCATATCAACTTATATTCATATAAAACAACATGGACTCAGAATAGATGGAACAGTCTGTATCTAGAATCTATTTTGGAATCTTCAGATTTCACTCAGGGTTCCAAATTAAATCTTTCTTGGTAATGAATTTGGATTTTCACTTTTTTTAGCTTTACCCCAAATTCTGTACATGTCAAAAACGTATTAGAACGTATCTAAAGTGTAAATGAAATTGTATTTGAAATCCTACCTGGAAATTTACTCGGAAACAGACATGGAGTCGTACCAAGAATTCTGTCAAGAATCTAACCGAGATGTCTTCCAGAACCGGCAGAAATCCTGCCTGGAACGTCGCCTGGCATCCCTTCCCCGTCAGAGCTGGCCATCAGCAGCTGGATTATATTCCCCCAGTGTGGCCACAATTTCTTTCCGTGCTGGAAGGAGACTAAAGGCCTGATATGCATTTATGATGAACTCAATCATCCCTTGATAAGTGAATATGCGCATGTCAGTATCTTGAGAAGACCCGTGTAAAACACGACGTATTTTGAGCACTATGAAAGGATGCAGACCACCTCGACCCCGTGTTGTTTCTATGTTCAATCTACAGAGGTCTTCTCTATGTCTCTCACTCACACTCTCCATATTCTGCACACCCTCTCCCTCCCTTCTTGCACTCTCTCTCTCTCTCTCTCTCTCTCTTTCTCTCTCTCTCTCTCTCTTATCCCATCGAAGGCTTCTTCTTTTACCTCTCCCGCGTTCCTCCCCTTCTATCCCATCAACGCCCTTCCGTACGCCACACGCATCTTCCCTCCTTCTTTCCTCTCCTCTTGCACAGATGGTGCTTCCCTCTCTCTCTCTCTCTCCCACACACACACACACACACACACACTCGTCTCCTCTGACCCATTGGATCTTTATTTCCACACACTCCTTCCTCCCTCCACGCCCTCACCTTTCGCTCCCCTGTTCTTCTTTATCCTTCCCAGATGCTTCCTCCTCCCTTCCACATGAATTCTCTTTGCACTTTCATGTTTTATTTTCGTTCCTACACTCTTTTTCCTTCCCAGTCCACGCTTTTAGAAATGAATGAATGAACCATTACGTGTCTTATGGCTTAGTACATCTTCATCCTCGCCTCCATTACGCGATATTTTCTTCAGGTTTTGAGCAAAGTCCTAACTTATTTCCCATTTTCCTCACAAAAACACGCTGTTGGCTACTTAGGTTCTTGCCCATACGGCAGGACGGGCAGTTCAAGGCAAAGGGGATAATCACCCCTCTCAGCATCGTCAAGCCGTAATCTCATGTAACCCGAAAAGAGAGAGAATTCTTTGTCTAAAATGCCCCGCTCGGTTTGTGGTGAGCCGCCTCACGGGCGGCCATCAGGCTGATGCTTTCATTTACGTGTATTACGTCCTCCTTGGCCATCGTCTCCACGCCCACCCGCCTCCCTGCCTCATACATTAACCATGACTCCTCGCTTTCTCCTCCGTACCCCAAGTCTTCTCCATCTCACCAGCTGGTATCTTGATCTCCCCAGATAGGACCTTGATCTCAGCAGCTTGCGTATTGATCTCACCAGCTAAATTCTTGATCTCACCAGTTGTTATCTTGATCTTACCAGCTAATATCCATAGATTTCCAGCAGGAAAAGCACCTGAAGTGTTGATATCTTCCTCTCCATACCTCATTCTTAATCACCATGATATTTAATGATTATCTTCATGAGATCATATCAGGACCCGGGAGTTGGTATGTTAGGAGGTGGAGAGTTTATTGTCAAGGTGGTCTACTTAATTGCTCTATGGTTATTATTTTTACGTAGGTTTAATGCTACAGGCGATGTCCCAGTCTTCCTCTAAATTATTGCTCCCGTGAGCAACTTTGGCGACAAAAATCTTGCCACAAATATGTATTTTCTCCATCACACACATAATACAGGACAAAGCGTAGCTCACACCACTCGTTCTTCGCAATTCTAGATTGTCCTGCGGTGAGCGCTACGCGCTAGCCCTGGCTTTTGGCAAAGTCTTGTAGATACGTTCTCTCTCTCTCTCTCTCTCTCTCTCTCTCTCTCTCTCTCTCTCTCTCTCTCTCGTTCTCATTCCATTTACCCCATGCTATTCTTTCCCACTGCCTTTCCACCTTCTCTTCGCTTCTCCAACTTCACCATCACCACTCTCCTTATCTCCCTCTCTTCCTCTATCTCCTCTCCCTCTCTCCCCTGTCTCGCCCTCTCCTCCCTGAATAGCTCACTACCCCCCTCAGTGCCGTTCTGCTCGGCCTGAGACCAGTTCCACTCCCTGAATCTTCCCTCCAGTGTTGTATCAACACAAGTCAGCCACAAACTTTGGCCTCCCATTTTCCATTTCGCTTCGCCAACATCAAACGTTTTCTTTTGACTTTGTCATGATTTGAATATCCTTTCAAGCGTTTGTTGCCATTCTCTTCGTTCTGTACTTTGACCCAGGGTCTAGATATGTAAAGTATGTATATATGACGAGATTGTTTCATGTATAGAAATGTAAATAATCTAGATTTGTCTTTATTTTTATTTCATCTAATCCAGTTACTGCTTTATCATTTATCCTTTCTCTAAACTCAGCCCTTATCACAGTCACTGATGTTGGATACACACACACACACACTCATATACACACACACACATACATACACACACACACACATACACGCACACACACACACACACACACACACACACACACACACACACAACACACACACACACACACCTCCAGGGGAAGATGCCTCTGAAGAGTAACTATAAGAATTATAATAGGCTGTAAACCTCAGAGTTCTATCGCCTTTCCATACTTGTCTTCTTCCCTCACTTTCTACTGACAGTTAATCTTTTACCTTGCACTTCTTACCAATTTGAGGCTTTCAAAAGATTACTAAAAAAAAAAGATTACATTTCCTTTTTCCAATTAACCAGAAGGTAAGTAACATCAGACCGTGTTGTTTCGAAGTACTTCTTTTTGCGTTTCGCAAAACTTGTAACGTTCTCATAACTTGGTAATTCCTTCACGGTTTTAGGGGTTTTTCCAAAGGAGCCTAAATTCCCCGCATCTCACAAATTACATTTACAAACTTGCTCAGCATCTCCTGGCACCCTCTACGACTCCTAGACTACTTTTCCACAGCTTGAAGATTGCCTCCCGTCATTATCTCGGCAGTCCGTAAAATTCGTCACAAGTTACGTTCTTACCTGAGTGTTGCAGCTTTTGTCCCCCGTGCAACTTTCTCAAGCAGACGTCTCTCTCGGGTAATCCTTGCTGATTGAGGCTTTGCCGTCGCTCATTAGTTTCTATCACCAATATCTTGTCACAGGTCTACAGCTTTGGGCAGCAGTGCTAGCGGCAGCTCAAGTCTGTATACACGCCTATTTAGATAAGACCTGAGTCATCCATACAGTTATCTTTGCTCTACTACGTTTAACGTGGCTCCGGGACCGGTTCTCTAATATTATTCATTCCCACAGCGTACTATCTATACCACTGCTGGCCTGAATTCGTCTCTTGAGTTATCACCAGAAGACATAACCTAACCTGCAGCAATCTTCATTTTTTATCTCCTCGTCACTTGAAAAGCTGAAAAGTATCAAGGTTCAGCTTTGCCTAACGTTCTGGAAATAATGTGTTTTTTCCCTCTTTCCAAATTCACTCCCAGTTTTGCTTCGCAGTTACTCGTCTGCTCCCGTCAGCGAACCATGGTCTGGCTCGGCCATCAAAGCCCGGCAAGTTACTCTATACAAACTCCTGATTAATATTTTCCCTAAGAGAAGCTCCCCTTGTGCCTCTCTTGTCAAGTTTGTTCCTGATGGGTAAATTTTACGGGAAACTGACTTCACAGGGTGTTGCCGCGTTGCTGAGATGTGAAGGCACGGCCGATCTCACGCAGGTAGGGAGGGAAAGAAAGAGGGAGAGAGGTAGAGAGAGAGAGAGAGAGAGAGAGATGGGATGGACTAGGAGGAGGAGAGAATGAAAAATAGAGGGAAGAAGAGGAGTCAGGAAATGAGTGATGGCGATGAAGGCAAAGCAGTAGTCCCCGCCCTTTCTTCGTGATCCAGAAGTCTTCTTCAGATGTCCATACCAGCAAGCAACGCCAGACTGTTCCTTAGCCATCGAGATGATATCAGAGGTCCAATTAACGTCCCCTCCACCGCAGCCCATTCAGGATCCATGTAGCTCCTCCATCGACAATCACCCTCCACAGCACCTCCTTAGGCTGAAGGGTACATCTTAAAAACAACCAAGACCTCTGGAAGCCAGACGCAAGGCGGCGGTACAAGAGGATGTTGTTGACACTTTGAACCGTAACAGTGTCGTGAGACACAAGATGCCAGAGGTCCACTCCCTCCCTGACAAGCGCTGTCCACACGCTGTGTATGTGACAAACAGCTCAATGGAATTATGATGAAAGGAACTGAGGAAAGCCACAATAGTGCCTGGGGATGACTGGCTAAGCCGTGGGTACAACTAAACTGCTTTAAACCGGGATCAGTCAGTCACTGTAGCCCTCCAGTCATTTGCAACACGATCGTAGTTTTTTCATTCGGTCACCTAACTCAGTCATCGCCCCATCCACACTCTCTGCTCTCCCATTTCTCGTTCAAAACTCTCCTATTTTATGTTTTCCTCTCCCTTGTATATATATATATATATATATATATATATATATATATATATATATATATATATATATATTCTTTATTCTTACTATCTCACGCCTTGTCATGCAAATAACTGCTCATCCTTGTCCAAAATACCCTCATTCTTCACACAAACTTCAACTCCGTACCTGTTGACCTTCTCCCAAAATGACGTCAGACTCTCCGTCCCTCAAATTCTCATCTATTCCCTTCCTGAGATCAACAGGTGCTTTTCTTTTATTCATGGACATAAAACTTTTTCTTTTTTTCAACTCTCATGCAAAAGGATTTTTGTGTTATGCCTTCTATCAACTGTTCATCGCTGTTTTAGCCTGCTCTTCAAAAAGTTGTATCTGCCGGACGAAACTACAGTTCACTGAGCTGTAACAAACGAGCCAAACTTAGTTCACTTAATAGGAGTAAATGTTCAGTGCAGGAAAGTGAACAGCGGAGGAGCAGGCTGGACATTTAACTAACCATGGATAAAAGCAGGTCTAAATGCACGTCATAGCACAGCCAGCTGACCTTCAGCGAGATACGAACCATAATTCAGTGTTTGCCATCACCACAACCGCGTCAGCTCTCGGCAACACTACAGTCCCCCCCCCCACCTGAAATACAGCACCTGTGCTCTTCTATTATTCTTTATAGGGACACTTGGTAATGAGGTAGATCGTTATCTACACACCTCATCCTCTGCTATAACCTTCGTGTGGCGCTGTGTATCATCTGCCAAAGTTTTAGAAAAAGACCAGAAAACTTTTGTGGTTTATGTCAAAGATAATGGTCTCTGACGACAAAGACTTGTGGCCTAATTTCCTCCTGTACAATAAATCTCGTCTAATAACGAGATGCGTCATTCTGTCAAACTGTTGATCATTTTCTTATAGCTTGGGAATTATTTTGTAGATGGATCGAGAGTTTTGAGTCATAACATTACAGGAGGCAAATACATGCTTTTCCTAATTGTTTCTTTGAAGGGTATTGTTTGTTACTTCTGTCCATCTAAAGTGACAAGAATAACTGGAATCTTTGCCAAGCGAAAGAGGACTTTATTTTCACAGTGAACGGTCCCACAGTACCAAGAACGTGTGGGGCAGCACGTTCGGATGTGGGGCGAACGAAAAGTCTTTTGTTACTGGGAACTTACTGGCCTTGTACTGATAAACCCAAGAGCTGTAACTGCTTGTTACGTACAGTGGTATGTCGTAACTCTGTTCGCAGAGAGAGAGAGAGAGAGGGAGAAAGGGAGGGAGGGAGAGGAGAGGAGAGGAGAGGGAACGGTATGAAAATCGCTGGTCGCTTGGATTCCGCTGCCGAGAGGCGACTGAAGCCAAATATAGCCTCAACCCATAACAGACGTCCAGTTACTTTGTTGTGCCGTGGTGAACAGTGCTGTAACAGTAGTCATTACAGAGACTATATCTCCCTTGAGTAGGGAGGTTCCCTCAACATACGGACACAAATTGCTGCAGGAACATTGCAGCTTATGATGACTTCTTACCAGATGATTCAGTATCTCGAGGAGAACTCGTATCATCAGTCGCGTACAGAAGGGCTCTGTGGCTAAAGACAAACTTGTGAAAACTTCTAATGAAGGGTTGTTGCTATAGCGGCGCAAGTCACAACAAGAGATGAGGTAAAAATGTCCAAAAAGATTTTCTCCCAGACAGACCTTGACCTGAGTTGTGGTGAAGAGTTGAGGTCAGACTTTTCAACGGCTGAAGATGGTGGACGTCAACAAGTCCCCTCACCGAAATAGAATTCAATCACTTTCCCAAATGTATTCCCATGTTCCAAAAAGGGTCTGATCTAAAGACGCAACCGTAAAAGCAGACATGTCCATCCTGCAGAGACTTAGCGTTGCCTTTGAAGCTGACGGAGAGAGATTCATTTAGAGGAAATACTGATGCAGAATCTCCGTCCAGGTGCCTCTGTCGTCGGTCTGAGGGGAAATCATTGGTTGTATAATTAACGAGAGACTGCAACAGTTGTCCAGAAGCTGTTGTAACCTCCAATGATGCCAGAATCGTAGTCTAAACAAACAAGCAATCTCTAATCTGGGGAAAGTTAATGAGACAAAAACATTTAGTGAGTTTACTGATGTTTTTACCGTGTCAGCATACTAACTTGGTTCACAGTATAGTTATACTAACACTGTGTCTTACAATTACGGTGGTCAGGATTCAGCTGAAGTTGGAGTCGAAGCCAAGGGGAGGAAAGAAGAGCCTATTTGTATAAACTAAAAGATGGGAGATGTGCCATTACCACAGGACAGGCAAAGCTACATACTTCCACCAAAGTTGAACTGGCTCGATTCTTATCAGAGGAGTCAGTTAGCAGTTCATCTCCAGACGAGA